>JBBHAA010003844.1:0-43782 GCA_037953035.1 Aquarana catesbeiana
GACATACAGTATTTTTAAATCCGTATGACTGTTTTGATGTTGAATTGTAAAAGCAGCGGCATGCCGGCAAGCCTTCTGATCTCACAGGTTTGCTGATCTATTCAACATCAGAACAGTCATACAGATTTCCAAACACCGAATCCATAGCTCCCAACTGTCCCTGATTCCGAGGGACTGTCCCTGATTTGGAGCAATGTCCCTCTGTCCCTCATTCCTCCTCATTTGTCCCTCATTTTGGTCTGATCTATATAGTTGTATATAAAATGCACTTTTTATCTTTCAAAAAGTATTTCCCAATGCTAAACCTTTCATCTAAATCCTAAATTGCTGCATTTGTAAATTGTAAAAGCCAATATAAAGGAATAATAGTAGTAAAAAAAAACACTTGTGGATTTAATTAACCTTTTCTTTTTTGATTAACAGACATCCCAACCTGCAAAAACTCATTTCAGGAAGGTGACGCTTCGCAGCCTTGCCAGTGTCAATTAAATGCAGCCTTATCACACAGCTGCTGGTGCTGGGGTCTGGTTTGCTTGTGCTGTGGTCTGGCTTGCCAGTCGTGGGGTCTGGCTTGCCGGTCGTGGGGTCTGGCTTGCTTGTGCTGTGCTCTGTTTGCTGGTGCTGGGGTCTGGCTGCTGGTGCTGGGGCTTGGCTGCTGGTGCCTGGCTGTTGGTCCTGGGGTCTGGCTGTTGGTCCTGGGGTCTGGCTGCTGGTGCTGGGGCCTGACTGCTGGTGCTGGGGCCTGACTGCTGGTGCTGGGGCCTGGCTGCTGGTGCCTGGCTGCTGGGGCCTGGCTGTTGGTCCTGTGGTCTGGCTGCTGGTGCTGGGGTCTGGCTGCTGGTGCTGGGGTCCGGCTGCTGGTGCTGGGGCCCGGCTGCTGGTGCTGGGGCCCGGCTGCTGGTGCTGGGGTCCGGCTGCTGGTGCTGGGGTCCGGCTGCTGGTGTCTGTCTGCTGGTGGTTGGGTCTGGTCTGCTGGTGCTGGGGTCTGTCTTGCTGGTGCTGGGGTCTGTCTTGCTGATCGTGGGGTCTGTCTTGCTGGTGCGGGGGTCTGTCTTGCTGGTGCTGGGGTCTGGTTGCTGGTCGTGGGGTCTGAAAAAGAAAGAAGGAGTAGATATGGCGCCGTTCCAGACCTGATTGAGTTCAGGTGTGTGCTGTTCCCTGACTCAAACAAACAATAATATATAGTGAATGGGTGTCTTCTAGCCCAAAACAGATACAACTGTGAATCCAATATAAACTTAATATATAAACTCCTGAGTGTGGATGAGTGTCAGGCAATATACCTGACTCAATACCACTTGTATTATAATAAATCTGTGAATAAAGTGCAATATATCTAGTAATTAATAAGCATATGCAATCCCATATATACAAAGTTAAATCAATATACAAATATAAAGTGCTAATGTGAATAAACAGGTGAACATGTGACTGTTATAAGGTGCTGTAGTGCCAGTGAAGAGATCCGTTCTGGTGGGCTTTTCAATGAATAAACATTCAGTGTGTGCCTTATCCGTGCTCCTAAAGTGTCTGCACTCACCAGATCCTTCACCCCCTCTTGGGGTCTCATACATCCACAGTATATGCCACTGTGTAACGATACAGGATACCTCTGTCCTTAATGTTGATTATGGGGAGGTTTCATTATGAAAAGAGAAAGAGGGAGCCCACATTGCGTGATACTGTATAAAAACTTGTTTATTGATGAAAAACGCTAAAAGGGTACTCACATTCGGTTAGGATAAAAAAAGCATATATTGCTGACACAAGCTTCTGTGACAGGAAGTGATGCAAGAATGTATGCTGACTCCGCCCTACACGTTTTCGTCACTCTGACATCATCTGGAGTGACGAAACGCGTAGGGCGGAGTAAGCATACATTCTTGCGTCAATTCCTGTCACAGAAGCTTGTGTCAGCAATATATCCTTTTTTTTTTATCCTAACCGAATGTGAGCACCCTTTTAGCGCTTTTCATCAATAAACAAGTTTTTATACAGTATCACGCTATGTGGGCTCCCTCTTTCTCTTTTCATAATGAAACCTCCCCATAATCAACATTAAGGACAGAGGTATCCTGTATCGCTACACAGTGGCATATACTGTGGATGTATGAGACCCCAAGAGGGGGTGAAGGATCTGGTGAGTGCAGACACTTTAGGAGCACGGATAAGGCACACACTGAACGTTTATTCATTGAAAAGCCCACCAGAACGGATCTCTTCACTGGCACTACAACACCTTATAACAGTCACATGTTCACCTGTTTATTCACATTAGCACTTTATATTTGTATATTGATTTAACTTTGTATATATGGGATTGCATATGCACTTTATTCACAGATTTATTATAATACAAGTGGTATTGAGTCAGGTATATTGCACTCAGGAGTTTATATATTAAGTTTATATTGGATTCACAGTTGTATCTGTTTTGGGCTAGAAGACACCCATTCACTATATATTATTGTTTGTTTGAGTCAGGGAACAGCACACACCTGAACTCAATCAGGTCTGGAACGGCGCCATATCTACTCCTTCTTTCTTTTTCAAACGTCATACTCCACCTAGTGGAAGTAATAGGTAGAGGCTGCAGTTCCAATACACACACAATTTTTATCTCCATAGTATATATTCCATTGCGCAGGGATTCCTCTTTCTTTCTGGTCGTGAGGTCTGGTTGCTGGTCATGGGGTCTGGCTGCTGGTCCTGGGGTCTGGCTGCTGGTCCTGGGGTCTGGCTGCTGGTGTCTGGCTGCTGGTCCTGGGGTCTGGCTGCTGGTGTCTGGCTGCTGGTCGTGGGGTCTGGCTGCTGGTGCTGGGGTCTGTCTGCTGGTGCTGGGGTCTGGCTGATGGTTGTGGGGTCTGGCTGCTGGTGCTGGGGTCTGGCTGCTGGTCCTGGGGTCTGGCTGCTGGTCCTGGGGTCTGGCTGCTGGTGTTGGAGTCTGGCTGCTGGTGCTGGGGTCTGTCTGCTGGTGCTGGGGAGCCATCCCAGTCAGAGAATTCCCCAGCAGGAGGCGGAGGCAGAGAGAAGACTGGGCTCCACCCGTGATCTGCAGACTGCAGCAATTAAAAGAAAAACTTTCCCCAGTCAAGCGGACTCTTTCTCCACTTTCGGGTGCCGCTGCGCAGTGATCTCCTATGTGACAAGTACATGACAGGCCCGGTATGCCCGGCGGATTTATATAGAAGAGGACTGTCATGTACTTGTCACACAGGAGATCACTGCGCAGCGGCACCCGAAAGTGGAGAAAGAGTCCGCTTCACAGGGAAAGTTTTTCTTTTAATTGCTGCAGCCTGCAGATCACGGGTGGTGCACAGACTCTCTCTGCCTCCGCCCATCCCCCTCCTTCCCTTCCCTGCTGTATTGGCCAAACCGACCCGACCTGAAAAAAAAAAAGTCCCCATGCAGTAGTATGGGCTCTCCCCCCTCTGCCTCAGCTCGCAGCCTACATCTGCCTGTCACTCAGCCACAGATAGAACGGTCGTCCTACATTCGGCCGCTCGGGCTGCTCTATCTGTCTGTCTGAGTGACAGACCCAGCCGGGAGATCGCCCTGCACTCGCGGGTGTCCGGGAGCCTGCAACCAAATTCAGGAGACTCCCACAGCTCGCGGAAACCTTGAGATGTCTGGGTTAATTCTCCTTTAAGGTAGTGTGGCAGGGAGTGTGTCCTATGCCTACATACGTTTGTTAGTAGGTGTCCCTCATTCCCATCTCTAAATGTAGGTTAGGGTGACCAGATGTCCCCGGCTTCCTGGGACAGTCCCCGGATTGAGAACACTGTCCCGGACCAAGTCTGTCCCCGGTTTTGTCCCCGCATTGGATTTCAACAGGAGCTGGGGCAATTTCAAAGACAGTCAGTGCAGAATTTAAAAAAAAAAAAAATCTGAATTGCACACCCCTGCTCTGCCGCTCCTACTAGCTTAGGGGGGTGTATTATTTTCCAATATCTTTGCCCCTTTCTGATGTGCTGGTCGGAGCAGAGGGACTATTTTTTTCAGTTTCGGGTGCATGCCCATTCAGCTCCGCTTGCATGTTCTTCTTTCTGCCTTGGCTCAAATCCCGGCCAGCCGCCTGCCTGCTTATTCCCCCCCCCCCCGGGAGAGAGATCTTCCACCGCTCCCCACCCAGTAGTAGCCAGTGCCCAGAGAGTGAGACTTGAGAGGCTGTGAAGCAGGCGGAGGCAATCGGCAGAGAGAGGCAGCTGAGCTCAGCTGACGATGTCCAGCAGCAGGAACAGAGGGGAAGCGGACCCAATTGTGGGGCTGCCAGTGCCTTCAGGGCTTCACCACAGTTGTACTTTGGGGGTGTCTGTGAATAGACTACATTGCACTTTGTCTGTCTCTCTGGCATAATGGATGGTATCCAGGGCTTTTTTTCTCAGAGAATAGGTGCAGGAACTCAACCATGCCCGCCACACACACATACCTGACAAATGGCATCAAATAGTGCATACAACCCCCTCCCTCCATTGCCCTCATCTTCTCCCCCCTCCTTAAAAGTTCCACCATCTGTCATATTTCTTACCTTTGTTGCAATATTAAGCTGAAGCACCTATCCTGTAGTACCTCCCAGCATACTATACTATACTACAGTCACTTGCAAGGGAGATCATGCAGTAGGAGCATCAACAACTGGTCACCAGGGAAAAATGGAGACCACAGAGGGTGCAGCCTACCACACATGCGCTCCTGCCCATGACTGCACTGAACCCTTGGCACCCGTTCTGTATCTCCCTGGTCCCTGTCCGGCACTCAGTGGGATCTGCGTAGGAGATCTGACCTGTGGGAGCTACTGGGAGATAAGCTATAACTTGTAAATGCAGAAGCTGGACTTCAGTGTTACCAAGTGATAGTGGTGAGCAGGGAGCAGAAGACCTGAGCCAGAGGTGGTGGAACTGAGTTCCCCCCTAGTTCCTGCTGAAAAAAAGCCCTGATGGTATCAGAACTCACAGGCAGCAGGCACTTCTTGGTCATGAATTAACAAAATCAGCACCCAGCAGCCATGGTATGTGACACTCTGTGACAGAGTCATGATAGAGTGCCTGCTGCCTGTGAGTTATCATAATGCTGATGACCTTAACCAGTTGCCAAATGCCCCATAGCAGATTTACTGCTACAGGGCGGTGGCGCTGCGCAGGATCATTTATATACGTGATCCTGCATTTCTGGGTATTGGAGCCAATCAGCGGGTACAGCGGACTCAACGATCAGTGGGTACCGGTGGTGGTCATCGTGTACACAGGCAGAACAGCGGTCTGCCTATGTAAACAAGGCAGTTCGCCGTTCTGTCAGTATGGAAGACATTGATCCTGTGTTCCTGCAAAGCAGGTACAGGGATCTATGCCTTCCTTTAGTAAAAGCACCTCCCCCACAGTGAGAAAACACTTGTTAGGCACACATTTAACCCTTTGATTGCCCTGGATATTTTCCCCTTCCTGTTGTCATTAGTACAGTGACAGTGCATATTTTGAGCACTGATCACTGTATTAGTGTCACTGGTTCCCACAAAGTGTCACTTAGTGTCCTGATTTGTCCACCGCAATATCGCAGTCCCGCTATGAGTCACTCATTGCTGCCATTACTAGTAAAAAAAAAAAAAATGTCCCCGGATTTCATTTTAAAAAACTGGTCACCTTAATGTAGGTGGTATGCTGAATGTTACCATATAAGCTCCGTTTAGTGGTAAAAATAAGTGTGAAATGCAAAACTCTGGTGGGTGTAACAAGATGTCCGCTTGCCCAATTCTCACTGTATCCTTGCTGTGGAGGAGTGCGGGGTGTAGCAAGATGGCCACGACAAAACGTCACTTCTGTTACAAATTCTGATGGTGTTTCATCAGATTAGGCGAACCGTCAGAATTTGTAACAGAACTGATGTTTTTGTCGTGGCCATCTTGCTACACCCCGCACTCCTCCACAGCAAGGATACAGTGAGGAGGGGGCAAGCGGACATCTTGTTACACCCACCGGATTTTTTGCAATTCACTTATTTTTAACAGTAACCTGAGCTTATATAGTGAAATACAGTATTTAGAAATCCATCAGACTGTTTACATGTTAAATTATAAAATCAGAGGTGTACTGTCAGATTAGCAAACCTGTGAGATCTGCAGTCTTGCAGCTTCTTTTAAAATTTAACATCAAACCAGTCAGACGGATTTCAATATACTGTATTTCACCCTATAAGCTTTGTTTACTGTTAAAAATAACTGGGAAATGCAAAACTTCGGTGGGTGTAACAAGATGTCCGCTAGCCCCCTTCTCGCTGTATCCTTACTGTGGAGGAGTTCGGGGTGTAGCAAGATGGCGATGACGTAACGTCACTTCCGTTACACATTCTGACGGGTTGCCTAATCTGACGAAACACCGTCATTGTTAATGGGGTAAAGGAGGGTTAATCATAGAAGCACTTCTTGTGTCTGCGCCACCTAGAGGAGACTCCGTGTACTGCACCTCCTGCCTGTCACTGCGCTGTACATTGACTCCACCTAGAGGTGACTCCGTGTACTCCACCTCCTGCCTGTCACTGCGCTATAAGCTGGCTCCACCTAGAGGAGACTCCGTGTACTGCACCTCCTGCCAGTCACTGCGCTGTACACCGGCTCCACCTAGAGGAGACTCCGTGTACTTCATCTCCTGCCAGTCACTGCACTGTACACCGGCTCCACCTAGAGGAGACTCCGTGTACTTCACCTCCTGCCAGTCACTGCACTGTACACCGGCTCCACCTAAAGGAGACTCCGTGTACTTCATCTCCTGCCAGTCACTGCACTGTACACCGGCTCCACCTAGAGGGGACTCCATGTATTGCACCTCCTGCCAGTCACCGCGCTATAAGCTGGCTCCACCTAGAGGAGACTCTGTGTACTTCCCCTCCTGCCAGTCACTACGCTGTACACCGGCTCCACCTAGAGGAGACTCCGTGTACCGCACTCCCTGCCTGTCACTGCGCTGTACACCGACTCCACCTAGAGAAGACTCCGTGTACTGCACCTCCTGCCAGTCACTGCGCTGTACACTGGCTCCACCTAGAGGAGACTCCGTGTACTTCATCTCCTGCCAGTCACTGCACTGTACACCGGCTCCACCTAGAGGGGACTCCATGTATTGCACCTCCTGCCAGTCACCGCGCTATAAGCTGGCTCCACCTAGAGGAGACTCTGTGTACTTCCCCTCCTGCCAGTCACTACGCTGTACACCGGCTCCACCTAGAGGAGACTCCGTGTACCGCACTCCCTGCCTGTCACTGCGCTGTACACCGACTCCACCTAGAGAAGACTCCGTGTACTGCACCTCCTGCCAGTCACTGCGCTGTACTCCGGCTCCACCTAGAGGAGACTCCGTGTACTTCACCTCCTGCCTGTCACTGCGCTGTACACCGGCTCCACCTAGAGGAGACTCCGTGTACTCCACCTCCTGCCTGTCACTGCGCTGTACACCGGCTCCACCTAGAGGAGACTCCGTGTACTGCACCTCCTACCTGTCACTGCGCTGTACACCGACTCCACCTAGAGGAAACTCCGTGTACTGCACCTCCTACCTGTCACTGCGCTGTACACCGGCTCCACCTAGAGGAGACTCCGTGTACTCCACCTCCTGCCTGTCACTGCGCTGTACACCGGCTCCACCTAGAGGAGACTCCGTGTACTCCACCTCCTGCCTGTCACTGCGCTGTACACCGGCTCCACCTAGAGGAGACTCCGTGTACTGCACCTCCTGCCAGTCACTGCGCTGTACTCCGGCTCCACCTAGAGGACACTCCGTGTACTCTACCTCCTGCCTGTCACTACGCTGTACACCGACTCCACCTAGAGGAGACTCCGTGTACTGCACCTCCTGCCTGTCACTGCGCTGTACTCCGGCTCCACCTAGAGGACACTCCGTGTACTCTACCTCCTGCCTGTCACTACGCTGTACACCGACTCCACCTAGAGGAGACTCCGTGTACTGCACCTCCTGCCTGTCACTGCGCTGTACTCCGGCTCCACCTAGAGGACACTCCGTGTACTCTACCTCCTGCCTGTCACTACGCTGTACACCGACTCCACCTAGAGGACACTCCGTGTACTCTACCTCCTGCCTGTCACTACGCTGTACACCGGCTCCACCTAGAGGAGACTCCGTGTACTGCACCTCCTGCCAGTCACTGCGCTGTACATCCACCTAGAGGAGACTCCGTGTACCGCACCTCCAGCCTGTCACTGCGCTGTACACCGGCTCCACCTAGAGGAGACTCCGTGTACCGCACCTCCTACCTGTCACTGCGCTGTACACCGACTCCACCTAGAGGAGACTCCGTGTACTCCACCTCCTGCCTGTCACTGCGCTGTACACCGGCTCCACCTAGAGGAGACTCCGTGTACTGCACCTCCAGCCTGTCACTGCGCTGTACACCGACTCCACCTAGAGGAGACTCCGTGTACCGCACCTCCTGCCTGTCACTGCGCTGTACACCGGCTCCACCTAGAGGAGACTCCGTGTACCGCACCTCCTGCCTGTCACTGCGCTGTACACCGGCTCCACCTAGAGGAGACTCCGTGTACTGCACCTCCTGCCAGTCACTGCGCTGTACACCGGCTCCACCTAGAGGAGACTCCGTGTACTGCACCTCCTACCTGTCACTGCGCTGTACACCGACTCCACCTAGAGAAGACTCCGTGTACTCCACCTCCTGCCTGTCACTGCGCTGTACACCGACTCCACCTAGAGGAGACTCCGTGTACTGCACCTCCTACCTGTAACTGCGCTGTACACCGGCTCCACCTAGAGGAGACTCCGTGTACTCCACCTCCTGCCTGTCACTGCGCTGTACACCGACTCCACCTAGAGGAGACTCCGTGTACTGCACCTCCTACCTGTAACTGCGCTGTACACCGGCTCCACCTAGAGGAGACTCCGTGTACTCCACCTCCTGCCAGTCACCGCGCTATAAGCTGGCTCCACCTAGAGGAGACTCCGTGTACTTCCCCTCCTGCCTGTCACTGCGCTGTACACCGGCTCCACCTAGAGGAGACTCCGTGTACTGCCCCTCCTGCCAGTCACCGCGCTATAAGCTGGCTCCACCTAGAGGAGACTCCGTGTACTTCCCCTCCTGCCAGTCACCGCGCTATAAGCTGGCTCCACCTAGAGGAGACTCCGTGTACTGCACCTCCTGCCAGTCACTGCGCTGTACATCAACTCCACCTAGAGGGGACTCCGTGTATTGCATCTCCTGCCTGTCACCAGGACCGGACAAACGGGAGGTCAAGTGCTCACTCTACATGGACGACGTGACGGTGTTCTGTGCTGATCGGCGCTCCATCGACACACTCGCCCAGACCTGTGAGGACTTCGGCCAAGCTTCAGGGGCAAAGGTCAACTGCGGGAAGTCAGAAGTCATGCTCTTCGGAAAGTGGTTCCTGCCTTTTTCTGCACCAATTCCTTTCAGCGTCAAGACGGACTTCATCAAAATCCTTGGGGTCTGGTTTGGAGCTGAGGGCGCAGCCCTGAAGTCCTGGGAGGAAAGACTGTCAAAGATGCGACAGAAGTTTGGACTTTGGAGCCTCAGAGAACTCACCATCGAAGGCAAAACACTGGTACTCCGCAGCGAGATTCTCCCTGTGTTGCAGTACCTCGCCCAGGCCTGGCCCCCTCGGGTCAACACCTGTAAGGCCATCACCAGGGCGGTGTTTCACTTCATCTGGAGCTCCAAAATGGACAGAGTGAAGCGGGCGGTTATGTTCAAGGAACCCCTCAAGGGCGGTAAGGGCGTGCCCGACATCGCTACACTATTGAGGGTGTGCTTTGCTTGTAACTGCATCCGCAGGACATTGGTGGACAGAACTGTGGACTCTGGTGGTAACTCTATGTCCCGTTTTTTCCTCCTGCCTCTTTGGAGGACCCTTGGATGGGACAAATGGGACAGCTCCATCCCCTACAACTGGGACACGCCTTGGTACTACTTGGACACCTTCAAGTTTATTAAGGAGCTGGGGCTACATGGAGTGAAGCCCGACTTGTGGAAGCCAAAAACTATCCACAAGTTGATCAGAGCATCGGACATTGTTGAGACTGTTCCAGGCCTCCCCTCAGCCACTTGTAAAGTGGTCTGGAGGAATGTTTCCTCAAAGAGACTCACCAACAGGCACAAAGATCTGGCATGGATGGCAATCCAAGGGGGGCTGCCACTCAGGACATTTATGCATGCCAGAAACCTGTGCAGATACAGGCACTGCCCCTTTTGCATCATCCAAGAGGAAACTGCTCTGCATGTTTTCTGGGAGTGCCCCTTTGCACAGGACCTGTTGAGGGCCTTGGAACCTGAACTCAAAGACTTTGTGCCACAGACTGCAATCACACACTTTGGTGTGTTGAACGGACTCTTCTGTGGAACTCATTCACAGGAGGACATTGACGGTGCCTGGCGGGTGCTGTGCTGCTTTAAGGACGCTTTATGGTGCGCCAGAAAGCGCCTCATCCACCAGCGGGAGAGGATGTCCATCGAGGACTGCCGCAGACTGGTTCTCAGTCTGCTCAGAGACTATCACTTGATGGACTTCAAGGAGGAAGAGGAGGTCTGAAGATTTCCCCATTCCCCCCCCCCTCCCACCCGTGTATCCTTTGGCAGTTCAAATAAAGCTTCGGGCCTGTGAACTCTTTACTCCCTCCCCTACCCCACCTTCTCCACCCCCCCCACATCACACCCGTTGCCCATTTGAATGTTATTTGACTGTATAACTGGACTTTTTGAAATGTTTTTTAAGTACTGCTTTCAGGGTAATGCGGCGTCATGCATGATGTGATGTTTCGGGGTATTACTACTCTGCACAACACATTAGGCATCATACCGCAGGATGAATGTAATTTATTTGTATGCTTGGCAATGTATTGTTATGTAGTGTATTTATGCGCTGCGTCGCAGTACAGAATGTACCCTGTTTAAGTATTTGTTTTTTGTATATTTTCTTGCAAAATAAAGTATACATTTTCAACCTCCTGCCTGTCACTGCGCTGTACATCAACTCCACCTAGAGGGGACTCCGTGTACCGCACCTCCTGCCAGTCACTGCGCTGTACACCGGCTCCACCTAGAGGAGACTCCGTGTACTGCACCTCCTGCCAGTCACTGCGCTGTACACCGGCTCCACCTAGAGGAGACTCCGTGTACTGCACCTCCTGCCTGTCACTGTGCTGTACTCCGGCTCCACCTAGAGGAGACTCCTTGTACCGCACCTCCTGCCTGTTTCTGCGCTGTACACTGGTTCCATCTAGAGAACAATTCTGTGTACTGAACCCCAGCCTGTCACTGTGCTGTGTACTGGCTCCACTGGTATTATATTTAATAGTAGTGGTTGCAATAATCCATCACCTTCTATATGTAAAATATTCAACACTTTATCTTTTACAAAACTAGGTCATACAAAACTTGCTGTAAATTGTGCCAACTTCCACCACCGACATCATCACCCTAATGCTGTATCTAAAAACCCGCATTAGCATCCCAGCAGCAGTCGTACCTCTCCAGGCTTCCAAATCACACCACACACCCTTCCAGGGAGAAAGTTCTCAGTCTCTGAGGCAAGGTCCTTCATGATGAGCAGTCTCTTTGCTTCTCTGAGGTCTCGCTGGATTGTGATCAGCTATGGCAGGGTTCCATTCAGCGTCTTTATTTTTTATGATCTATCCCCATGAGTGTATTGTTTTTGTAAGTATGTTGGGTTGGTGGTGTGTATGTGTTTTTTTTTTTATTTATTTTTTTTCTTCCTCCTCTCCTCAGAAACCATAACAACCAGACGGAGACAGAAAGTGCGGTTAAAATCACACCTGAAGTCAGTTTTACACAGGAGCACAGGCATTTACTGCAATTTAAAGAGATGCAAGTCATTTTAGAATGCTTTTTTTTTTCTTTTTTTTAGTGTCAGTGGCAGGTTCTGTTTTTTGGGGGTGTTTTATAGCTTTTTGTTAATGGTAGGTTGTTCTGGTTTCCATTTTTTTTTCATTAAGCCAAAAAGAAAGGGTTGTAGTTGGGTTTTAATGTTTTCAGGTGGGTGGTGTTTTTTTTTATTTTGGCTTTCTTGTAGAATTTAGCTTTATTTTTGTTTTGGTTTTATTTTTTTATCAGTTTTTTTTTTTTTTTACTTTTTCTTAAGGTTTTATATATATTTTATATATATATATATTCTTCCGTCACCCAGGCTCAGACTAGCTTGCAGTCCACCACAGCTGCCAAAGCAGCATATTCTCACTCCTCGTCCAGAGCTACACAGGCCATAACCCCACCAACTAACATAGAGGTGGCTGATTTTATTTGAGCATAGCAACAGCCACATTCTGCAAAAGAATGTGCAGCAATTAATTGGCTCTGATGTTGGTTCTGAGGTTGAGGAGGAGAGTAACAGGAACCTAGAGAGAGTGGATACTAGGCAGGACACCCGATTAGCACCGATGTTCCAGCAGCTGTAGCATAATGCCACGGTTACTGCAGTGACAAAGAGAGGGGTGTGACAGACCCAACTGGGACAGGGGCTTTTGAATGGGACTGCAGGGTAGCCTCTTGCCTACTGACTATGGGCCCTGGCTGTTGAGGGGGCCCTATTCTTTGGGAGGTGTGTGCCTGGGGGACTTTTGGAGTAAGCTTACTTTGGATTCAAGTCCATGTCTCCCCGAAACACACAGACTCTGGGAACCTAGGACCTGGATACAGATTTGGGACCTCTGTGCCCATACCAGCAATGACTGCTTCACCCCCTCCTAGACTCAGATACTCTAAGCAGAAGATTATAATCAGTTTAAAACAACCCGATGCTGAGGTCTCCTGCTGTTATTCGTAAATCTGTTTATTAAGGTGTCTTTCGCTCATTGTATAGTTACCCATTGTGTGCCTCCTAGGTGTGAATTCCTATTGTTAATTGAGTCACCTACTGTTTCTGTCTGTCTGCTAATCCTTCTGGAGATGTGATTAGTATTGTGTCCACTTCACCTTGTTACCGAACTGGGATGTTTATGTGTTTATGTTTATGTTAGCTGTGCATTAGATGTATTGTTAAGATGTCCTGATGATATTAGTGTTTAAAGTTTGCACTGTTTAGGATAATGTGATCAAGCTCTTACCTGATTTTGTGTGATATAAATTCTGGGTGAGTTTTCAATAAAGAGTTCCGGTTTGCACCTAAGCTAGTGTAGTCTAGTTCTTGGGTGCAATTCTCAGCTTTAATACCTGGTTCCTGGTTCCAGAGTGCATTAAGCCATGTCTTGTTGAAGACACCCAGGCTGGGTGCCAGGCGGTCCGTCACAAAGGAGGGAGGTAATGATGAAGTCTCTGACTGTACCTGGGTGCTTGATAGAGCAGAGGAGGAAAGGGCACAATCCCAATGAGACAGGATGTCATCCAGGGTAGCGGGCATAGTGGATGAAGCAGCTGTCCCATTTCACCAGATAGCAGAGCTCCATGGGTGCAGGGCACAGTTTTACTCCATTTCACTCCCCAAGGTTTTGCCTTGTGGGCCTTTTTCAGCATGTGTGCAGCTGACCACAACATTCTTATTTGTAGTCTCTGCCTCAAGTGGATCAAACATGGCAATAGCATTGGCCATTTGGATACCACATGCATGAAAAGACATCTGACCCACCATGCAGGTCATTGGGAAAAGCACCCAAAAGCTACACACCAGGGAAAGGGCCTCACTCTCCCTACTCCCAGCTCCTCCCATTCCACCTCTACCGCCACTATACACCATCACCGTGTTCTTTCTGCAGCCTCCAGCAATAGGGAAAGTATAGCAATGGGTGTCAGAGGGCTTTCCTATGGCTCTTCCAGTAGTTTAGATTGTCTGCATGGGGCAACACAGAGTAGGGGAAAGCATAGGCAGGAACCTTGCTCTGATTCTGACAACACCACCCCACCAGCTGTAGCACTGACCATGCAGATTTTGCTGGCCAAGCTGCTGCAGTGAAAAAGAAAATACTCACCAACCACCCCCATGCCCAGCGACTATATGCCATCTTGGCCTAATTACTGGCTTTATAACTCCTGCCTTGTCAGCTGGTGGGAAATTGTGGAACATGACAGTCTAATGGCCATAATTTCTTAAAACGTAAGGCCATCCCTGCTCTTCTCCATCACATGAAAGGTAATGTTTCAACATCATTGGACCACGTGGTCAGCAGCAAAGTCCACATGACCACTGGCATATGGTCCAGAAAGGCTTGGATGCTATATACCGGGGATATGCAATTAGCGGACCTCCAGCTGTTGCAGAACTACAAGTCCCATGAGGCATAGCAAGACTTTGACAGCCACAAGCATGACACCCAGAGGCAGAGGCATGATGGGACTTGTAGTTTTGCAACCGCTGGAGGTTTGCTAATTGCATATCCCTGCTATATACCACTAACAGCCCACTGGATGATTCTGCTGGCAGCTGGGCAGGATTCATGACAAGAATTACCACTGGAGGTTAAATTCAAAAACGTGTACCGCTGTCAAACCATGACCTTAATAATCAAAGTGCAAAAAAAATCTAAAATAATGCAATAAAGATGAAAAATGTGAAAAATGGAAACAAACAAAAAAAATATTATTAATAATAGTCCAAATGTCCCAATTCCACATCCATAAAGTGAACTCAAAATGTGTGCTGCTCCAACGTTCAATTGGTGGAGACACCCGGTGCTCCCCTCAGGATAGACAGGGTAAGTATATCTGCTTACCAGATTTTTAGACCCTCCGGGGTCTATCTGCACATTAGTGAGCTTTCACCCCTCACTATGGGCTCAACCACATCCACCACCCGGCCTGCTTAATTGGATTCCACCGCTATCATCAGTTAAGGAAACGCCAGAGTCTGGTCACACATTCAGCATATGAAAGAGGAAGATAAACTCATTGCGCAACAATCTTTTAAAAACACACAGGAGTTGATTAAAAGTTGTACTTGCAATAAAAAACGATAAAATTAGGCTCAAAATGGAAACATTCGTTTGTCCAGCACCCTCCACGAGTGTTCGGACTAAGGCTAGGCACAGAGCAGCGGTGACGTCCGAACACTCGTGGAGGGTGCTGGACAAACGAATGTTTCCATTTTGAGCCTAATTTTATCGTTTTTTATTGCAAGTACAACTTTTCATAAACTCCTGTGTGCTTTTAAAAGAATGTTGCGCAATGAGTTTATCTTCATCTTTCATATGCTGAATGTGTGACCGGACTCTGGAGTTTCCTTAACTGATGATAGCTGTGGAATCCAATTAAGCAGGCCGGGTGGTGGATGTGGTTGAGCCCATAGTGAGGGGTGAAAGCTCACTAATGCGCAGATAGACCCCGGAGGGTCTAAAAATCTGGTAAGCAGATATACTTACCCTGTCTATCCTGTGGGGAGCACCGGGTGTCTCCACCAATGGAACATTGGAGCAGCACACATTTTGAGTTCACTTTATGGATGTGGAATTGGAACATTTGGTCTATTATTAATAATATTTTTTTTTCCATTTTTCACATTTTTTTTCATCTTTATTGCATTATATTAGATGTTTTTTTGCACTTTGATTATTAACCACTTCCCTACCCGGCCATAGTAATATGACGTCCACAGATGAGATCTCCCATCCTGGGTGGACGTCATATGACGGCCTGAGCTTCCCGGCCGTCTAGGGGGCACGCGCGCGCCCACCGCGTTGCTCGGGACCCGGTGCGTGTGCCCGGCGGCTGCGATGTCCGCCGGGCACCCGCGATTGCCCGTTGACCGGGCCGGACCGTGGATCTGTGTGTGTAAACACACAGCTCCACGTCCTGTCAGCTGAGAGGAGAGCGATCTGTGTTCCCAGTACAGAGGAACACTGATTGGTCTCCTCCCCTTGTATGTCCCCTCCCCCTACAGTTAGAATCACTCCCCTAGGAAACATTTAACCCTAGTGGTTAACCCCTTCCCTGCCTGTCACATTTATACAGTAATCAATGCAATTTTATAGCATTGATCGCTGTATAAATGTGAATGGTCCCAAAAACTGTGTCAAAAGTGTCCGATGTGTCCACCATTATGTCGCAAGCACGAAAAAAAAATCGCGATCGCCGCTATTACTAGTAAAAAAAAAAATAAATAATGTTTTTTAAAAAATGCCATAAATCTATCCCGTATTTTGTAGACGCTATAACCTTTGCGCAAACCAATCAATATACTCTTATTGCGATTTTTTTTTTACCAAAAATATGTAGAAGAATACATATCGGCCGAAACTGAGGAAAAAAAATTAGTTTAAAAAAAAAAAAAATTGGGATATTTATTATAGCAACAAGTAAAAAATATTGTGTTTTTTTCAAAATTGTCGCTCTTCTTTTGTTTATTGCGCAAAAAATAAAAACCGCAGAGGTGATCAAATACCACCAAAAGAAAGCTCTATTTGTGGGGAAAAAAGGACGTCAATTTTGTTTGGGTACAACGTCGCAGGACCGCGCAATAGTCGTTTAAATTGCGACAGCGCTGAAAACTAAAAATTGGTCTGGGAAGGAAGGGGGTGAAAATGCCCGGTATTGAACCGGTTAAAGTGGTGTTCCGGCCAAAATTATACTTTTTAAATAAAAATACCCCTATAATACACAAGCTTCTGTATTCTAGTAAAGTTAGTCTGTAAACTAAGGTCTGTTTTGTTAGTTTATAGCAGTAGTTTGTTATTTTATAAACTTACAGCAGGCCGTGGCCATCTTAAGTGTGGGCATCTGAAGCCAGACTGTATTTCTTCCTGGATCTCATCCTCGCAGATCTCGCACATGCTCAGTGCAGCACAAGCAGTATAATAGGTTTCAGGTCAGGTTTCCATAGCAACGGCAGTGTCAGAGGAAGTTGCCGCCCCTTCCCAGAAGGCATTGCAAACAGGAAATGATGCGATGGGCCGCGGCCAGGGAGGAGGAAGTGAAAAATGAATACAGCAGATATACAGTAAGTGCTGAGAAAAAAAATAAAAAAATATCCAATTCGTTTACAGTGCACAGTTTAGTGAGGGATGCTGAAGAGTTGTAAAAGTGGGTGGAACTCCACTTTAAGGTCATGGTTTGACAGCGCTACACGTTTTTGAATTTAATTTTTGTTATGAAGTGTATATTGTTGTGAGAGCCGCTGTCGGTCACGGCTCATCCGTGTCACTTACATAATTTACTTTACTCTATATGCACTTAGCGCAATATCACTTATTTACTACTACCACTGGAGGTTGTTCTGCTGCCCTGTGTCCTTACAGTTGGTGGTGACTGTGCCAGAGCTGTCTCCTCCACCTCCTTTTCCTTCTACCGCTCTTCCTCAATGTCGTTCTCTTAACCACTAGTCCCGTTTAAGTATTCGAGAGGCCATGCGTTGCATGGCAAGTATTCAAGATGCCACCCAGTGCTACTCCCTGGGTTGCAAGATCTTCTGAGGCAGACCCAGAAGAGCTTGTAGAAATTTCATGCCGTCCTATCCAGACAGTGTTCGGTTAGGTGAAATTCAGCTTGAAATCCATCTCCCTGCAAACTGCCTGATCTGTGACATGCCCACCAGGTGGAATTTGACTTTGGCCGTGCTTGTTCTGAGTCAACTACAAGACCACGAACTTTATCTCCAGTGACATACAACCTGGTGTTCTATTTATCCCTTGCGTCAATTCAGACAGTTTAACCTCGATGAATAAACTCACACGTTGAGGAAGCCAAATGAAGAAAGCCTTTTGAATATTCAGTTTAACGGAGGATGGGTTGGACTTGATGGACTTGTGTCTTTTTTCAACCTCACCTACTATGTAACTATGTAAGGTAGAAAAACATAAAAAAAAATGTTGTAAGCCACATGAAAAGATGTATACACCATGACAGGATACTGGAGAATGACTCAGAGAGAGACAGGAAGGAGGAGGAGTAGACACAAGTACGTGAGAGAAAAAGTTAAACTTAGACAGGAGAGAACCGCTTTCAGAGGAACTGCAGTCTGCTCACATAATTTGTAATAAAAACATCTTTACCTGAAGCTTCCCTCCAACCACTTTGCATATTATTTTATATATACTGTGATTCTGTACTTTGCCAAATCTGCTGCAGAAATCTCCCTCCACTGAGTCTGGCTGCATCCATTTTAACTGTGGGCAGCTGAAGCTGCTGCCTGTTCATTTCCTGGATTTACACAGACACACCGAGGCACACCTCCAGGTCTGCAGCTTTCATTGGCCCTCTTAAGACTCATTTCACCTCCCTTCCTGGAAAACTATCACCAGAGTGAGAGAGAGAGCTGTCATAGTTGCCAACATTGCAAAAAAAAAATGTGGGACACTTTTTTGGCTGTAGGCGGAGCCGTACAATATTTAGGGGGCGGGGCATTCATTTGTAGGCGTGGTTTAATAAAAAAACACAAGTGCGGCACGTGAAGCGCGCCACGGCAAAAACGGGCGTGGTTTACGCGCAATGGTGGGCATGGCTTAAATGGGCGTGGCTCAAGAGGGTGTGGTTAGAGTCTGAGATAAATGAGCGATGGAGAGGGAGAGGGGAAAAGGGGGAGAGGGGAATGACGGGACAGCAGCCCCAGATCCTTCACAATAAAAATATGTGTATTCTAGAAAGTTTAACAATCAGCAGATAAAGATACTCCAAACACCTGGTGTTAGCACTTCAATCATCCCGGCACCATGGTTGTTATGGTGTCAGGATGATTGAAGCGCATTATTTCTATTATTACATTGTAATATAAAATGAAATTATTTAACTCACCATAATGCAGAAATCAGTGGGAACCCTGAGCGTGTCACCTGCCACCAGATGCCATCAGGTGTCCCCAGGGGAGTCCTCCCTTACATCAGGCATTGCCAGCAGAGTCCCCCCTTACATCAGACATTGCCAGCGGAGTCCCCCCCTTACATCAGACATTGCAGCAGAGTCCCCCCTTACATCAGACATTGCCAGCGGAGTCCCCCCTTACATCAGACGTTGCCAGCGGAGTCCCCCCTTACATCAGACATTGCCAGCGGAGTCCCCCCTTACATCAGACATTGCAGCAGAGTCCCCCCTTACATCAGACATTGCCAGCGGAGTCCCCCCTTACATCAGACATTGCCAGCGGAGTCCCCCCTTACATCAGACATTGCAGCAGAGTCCCCCCTTACATCAGACATTGCCAGCGGAGTCCCCCCTTACATCAGACATTGCCAGCGGAGTCCCCCCTTACATAAGACATTGGCAGCGGAGTCCCCCCTTACATCAGACATTGCCAGCGGAGTCCCCCCTTACATCAGACATTGCAGCAGAGTCCCCCCTTACATCAGACATTGCCAGCGGAGTCCCCCCTTACATCAGACATTGCCAGCGGAGTCCCCCCTTACATCAGACATTGCAGCAGAGTCCCCCTTTACATCAGACATTGCAGCGGAGTCCCCCCTTACATCAGACATTGCAGCGGAGTCCCCCCCTTACATCAGACATTGCCAGCAAAGCCCCCTTACATCAGACATTGCAGCGGAGTCCCCCCTTACATCAGACATTGCAGCAGAGTCCCCCTTACATCAGACATTGCAGCAGAGTCCCCCCTTACATCAGACATTGCAGCAGAGTCCCCCCTTACATCAGACATTGCAGCGGAGTCCCCCCTTACATCAGACATTGCAGCGGAGGGGAGGGAGAATTTTTCTTTTCCCCCCTCAAACAGAAGCTGGGAGCACTTTGACTTACCGAGTGACACACTAGCTCCCCCCACGTGGCGCCGACTGTTCCCTGGTGGTCCCGGCCTTCGGGCTCCCCCGGACTTTCACGTTCTCCTCCTTGGTGCTGTGTAAACAGGAGGAGGCAAACTTCTTCCTCCTCCGAGTGAGAGTCCTGGCACTGACACAGCAGCAGTCAGCGTGACACAGCGGTGCGCACCTCCTCCCCCATCCATCCATGTGCTCCGACTGCGAAGTAGCCACGCCCCTGCTTGCCATACTTGGCAAATCAAGGCAGGCAGAAGGAGCATGTGTCCTCCTTGTCCAATAGAGGACAAGGAGGACAAAATGAGGCAGGGGGGAGGATACCGAGGCTGCGGCGATGCTAATTAACCCTTTTATTGCCCAAAAAAATTTACGATCCTCCGGGACAAGCAAGGAAATTCGGGACAAATCCCGGGAAATAAAAAAAATCGGGACGAGGCTCCCGAATTCGTGCATGTCCCGGGAAATTCGGGACTATTGGCAAGTATGAGCTGTGCATGATGTCATAAGCCTAGGCTAATGACCAGACAGGAAACAGGAAGTGGGCTCTATAAGGGATTTAAGTTAAAACAACAACAAGGGCAGAAGATTTAATAGATGGGAAGATGAAAAACTAACTAAAGGTCCACCTTATTAAAGACACAGAGCAATGATAACCAAGTTATTGACACAGAGAAATGGTAATAAATCACATAGTGTAACACAACAATGCTGCCATGGCTGTACATGGAGACATAGAGCAAAGGTCCATCAATGAGTAACAAATGGCCCCTCCCCCATCTATAACTGGTCTTCAAAGCAAGGAGCACATGGAAGGGCAACACATGAAAGACAAAACCAAAGAAAATTCCCAGCTCAACAGTAATGCCATGTACACACGATCCGTTTTCTCATCGGAAAAAGATATGACGGCTTTTCCGACGGGATTCCGCTCAAGTTTGCCTTGCATACACACAGTCACGCAAAAGTTCGCTGAAATTATGACTGTCAAGAAGGCGGTGAAGTACAACACTACGACAAGCCGAGAAAATGAAGTTCAATGCTTCCGAGCATGCGTCGAATTGTTTCCGAACATGCGTAGGGATTTTGCGCATCGGAATTGCTACAGACGATCGCAATTTCTGGTAGGAACTTTTCCCGACCAAAAAATTGAGAGCATGCTCTCAATCTATTGCTGGCTGGAATTCCGCCAGCAAAAGACCGATGGAGCATACACACGGTCGCATTTTCCGACGAAAAAATCTCATCGGTCTTTTGCGGGCCGAAATTCCGACCGCATGTACGCGGCATAACAAACAAATGGCCCTGGCCCTGTCATTTGTTACTGAAGTAATATTGGTGAGGGGAGGCACCGGGCACCTTTGCTGCCATTGTGCTGTGTGCTGGGTGTCCAGTGCGCCCCCTGTGCCTTTAAGGAGGATTGGGCTACCTCCAGGCCCACACGCCCCCTATCTATCTATTAGAATGAATGTGCTTCCGCTATTGTAGACTCTCATAAATATACAAGGATTGGGACTGCTGGTAATACAGGGTGCCGTAAAGGGAACCTGCAGCTTATGCATGGGTCTGCAAATGTGTGCGAACTAAAGCTCTGTTTTTTAACGCAGACTGTTAGTGAGTTTAATTCAGTTGGTAGGCAGACTGGTTGGTGAGTTGAGCTGGGAATTTTCTTTGGTTTTGTTCCTCAATGAGTACCTGTGTGAGCAAAGCACAGGGACACCGTGTGTATAAATGGATCTCCGTGTAGGCCCACATCTAGTAGTTGGTGTATGGCGACCTAGCATCAATCGCACAAGACAACTGTAAACAGGCAATGATTATAAAAGATACTAAATACATTAAGTGTAATATGCTGGATCCCGGAAGATTAACCCACCCCCCAGTATCAGGAAGCTTTCCCCCAACCTGAAGAATGATGGGACTCGCTTTGGGGTGCACCAGCTCTACGCGTTCCACATAAATGTGGTATACCCTCCAAAAGTCTCTGGTGGTAGTAGTGTCCCAGAGTGTCCTGAAAGACTGCAGGACAGCCAGGTACTCTCACATAGCTCGTTGTAGAAGTCCAACCATTCCATCTCAAGTGCCACAAAAGGGATTTCGGCACATACGGGATAATGTACTCTGTACCAATTCTTGACCAACCAAGAGGGTTAAATTCTTGTCCCAACTCCTCCCAGGGGCAGATAGGAGGCTCTGCACAACCAAATTTCAAGTCTCTGTTCTGGTCCCAATAGTCCCCCAACTTACTACAAGGTACTTTCTGTGGGGAGTCCTCCAGCAACTCCAGTGCCTCATCACTACACGTCATGGTTGTCAGTTGTTTCCCCCACTCCCCTGGTGTAAACCGCAGTAGTGGTGAAATGGACAAAACAAGTAGAGGATCCAGTCCCACACCCCAGGTTGATGGCACCTGCATCAAGCTAATGATGGCAGAAAAAGCCACAACATCTCCCTCCATGCGAACTCCAGTTCCAATGTGTACTGGAACTGAAATGGGTGTGGGTCTCAGCTCAGTGAGGTTGATCTTGGGATGCTCAGGGGGCTCCAGCAAGGCATTCTCTCCAAGGGATTCCTATGCACCGACTTGACACCCTGCAACTTGGAGGGATCAGCATGCACCTCAACTAATATTTCCCAGTCGGGACCAGGAGAATTTAGAGGCAGACACCTCTAATAGCTGCAGTGTAATGCCCTCCAGACTGTCCAGTCGTGTGGATACTGGATCAGCCTTAAACTCTTTAGGATAACAAGGAATGCCCACAAGCTCCTGTGCCTCATTAAAGAAATGTCCAGCGTTCGGCACACTGTGCCCCAGCAGCTACTTGCTTGCAAACCCTCCAGCATTTTGGACACATAGGACGCAGCACTTCTCGATCTCCAAAGCAATGGAACAAAGCTTTTCTGGTTTTTCAAGGCCAATATTGAGTGCTTCAGGTGCTCGTTGTGATGGACCCCCGTACTCCTGAGTATGTCTGCTGTATGAGCTCCCTTGCCCGGTGCCAGGACAAAACCCGATCCCCTAGCCCACCCAGTCACTAGTCAGAACTCAGTGTAGGGTGGATAAAAGCATAAGACTTTTATTAAAGAACAGACACAAGTATATATACCCCTGGGGACATTCCCCCTTCCTTGTTTGCATAGAGGCACAGGGCGGGGTAAACTGTACATCCAATAACATGGGGCAAAGAAGCATTCAAATCATTTCAACAAATCTTATAAACAAAAACTGGGCACACAGCCAACTTTGTCAGTGGGAAGGACACTTGAGGGAAGGTTCCTCTTTTTGTACTCTACCTCTGGTCTCCATGCTTGAAACATGCGTAATACAAACTGTAAAGAGGGTGGGGTAGCGTTAGTGACCGGCATTAACCCCATAGACCAGTGACAGCGATGTTATGTCCAATGTCAGTGTTCTAAACATTGACAACCTGGCTGGTTCAGGGGCTGTTATCCCAGTGAAGAAAAGGGAGTTGGGACAGATGCTAAATGGGACTGGTACTGTCACAATGCTCCCCCATGTCCCACAGTAGGCAGACCCTGGGTGATCCTAATGGATCCGCTTGGGGATGTCCACATAGGTATGTTCAGGGTTCTGTCTCCATTTGCCGAGACAAGCCACCTGCATTGATATTCTGTTTTTCTGGATGATATTGAACTGTAAAGCTGAACAGCTGCAGTGCCAAGCTCCACCGCAGCAGCCGGCCATTATCTCCTGATACTCGGTTTAGCTAAACCAACAGATTGTGATCCGTAAGGATGGTAAAGGATCTGCCTTGGAGGTAGGGTTGAAACTTCCGTAAAGCCCATACTAAAGCCAAACTATCTTTTTCTACCGTGGCGTAGACAACCGAGGTAAAAGCTTATGGCTAATAAAAGCCACCGGATGGTCATTTGGGATGTAGGACCTGCACAAACAGAGCCATTGCTTCCAATTTTACATCCATGTAGGTCCGGGTGCATGTCCCTGGGCTCAGACTGTCTGCGTTCGGAGTCATGTACCCACACCCACACTGATGTCAGATTGGGAACAGCAGCTATGCCTGTGCAGCCGTTGCATCCCAATTGACAGGGACTGCCTGTACGGGGATGCACAGAACACCTGTGCATCCCTGTGCGGGTAAACATGGCCCCCCATGGGCGTACACTTTAGTATGCAACATGTGAACAATGCTTTAGTAGCAATTTAGCAGGAATTTTGTAAGTTATGTTGTGTTTATGTGCACTATTAATGATTATTGTGTATTTTTTGTGAAAATAGTGATATGATGTACATTTGCGCAATTATTGCAGGGCCCAAAAAATCAGTAGTACTTTATTTATTTTACAGGTCATGTGCTTTCAGAAAATGTATGGTTTTGGGGGATCTTTTCAAATTCTGAAACCTGTAAGTGAAAACCTCTGGATTTTTAGAGTAAATTTTTTTTATTTACAGATTTAAGTACCTTCAGTTTTCACTATTTCACAAAAAGGTGCAATTTAAAATGTACAAATATTTGTTATTTATTAAAGCGGAGTTCCACCCAAAAATTGAACTTCCGTTGTCCGGATTCCCCCCCCCCCTCCAGTGTCACATTTGGCACTTTTCAGGGGGGAGGGGGGGGGGAGCAGATACCTGTGTAATCCAGGTATTTGCTCCCACTTCTGGGCATAGATCGCCACAGGCTCCGCAGCGATCTACGCCATGTCCGGTTCCCCCCCCCCCCCCCCGCTGTCTTCTGGGAGACACACAGGTCCTAGAAGACAGCAGGAAACACTCAGAACGCACAGTGCGACTCGCGTATGCGCAGTAGGGAACCAGGCTGTGAAGCCGCAAGGCTTCACTTCCTGATTCCTTTACTGATGATGCCAGCGCCTCAACCCGGGAGCCGAGGGACGGGTCGGCTTCGGGTGAGGACATCGCGCCCTGGACAGGTGAGTGTCCTTATTTTAAAAGTCAGCAGCTGCAATATTTGTAGCTGCTGACTTTTATTTTATTTTTTTTTTGGCAGAACTCCGCTTTAACTCAATACAGTTTTAACTTTGATATATACTAGGAATTTAGCAGGAATTTTGTACATTTTGCCATGTATAAATCCACTATTAATGGTTTTAGTGTATTTTTTAGCAAAAATATTGTTTTGATAAACATTTGTGCAAATATTGCGGTGTCTTAACAATCAGTAGCACCTTTATTTTATTCTGCTAGCCATGTGCTTTCAGAAAATATATGGTTTGGGGGGTCTTTTACAAACTCTGAAAACTGTAAGTGGAAAAAGGAAAACCTCCAGATTTTTAGAGACATTTTTGCGCAGGTCCGATTTTCGCTATTTCTCAAAAAAGTGCAATTAAAAATTTACAAATATGTGTTATTTATTAACTCAATACAGGTTAAGCTTTTATATTCAGAAGGAACTTAGCAGGAATTTTGTAAATTTGCTGTGCTTCTATCTGCTAATAATGCTTTTAGTGTATTTTTAGCGAAAATACTCTTTTGATAAACATTTGAGCAAATATCACAGTGCCTTAAAAATCAGTAGCACCTTATTTTTATTCTACTGGCCATGTGTTTTCAGAAAATATATGGTTTGGGTGGTGGTGAGGGAGGGGGGGGGTCTTTTACAAACTCTGAAAGCTGAAAGTGACAAATGAAAACCTAGATTTTTAGAGAAATTTTGTGTACATTCAATCTTCACCATTCCACAAAAAGGTGCAATTTATAATTTACAAATACTTGTTATTTATTAACTCAATACAGGTTAAGCTTTTATATTTAGTAGCAATTTAGCAGGCATTTTGTAAAATTTGCTGTGTTTATATCTGCTAAAAATGATTTTAGCGAATATATTCACAGGGAGTTAAAATTATTAGCACTTTCTTTTTATTCTGCAGGTCATGTGCTTTCAGAAAATATTTGGTTTGGGTGGGGGGTCTTTTACAAACTCTGAAAGCTGTAAGGGAAAAATGAAAACCTCCTAGATTTTTTGAGACATTTGGATATTTACATTTCCCCCCTTACAGTGAAAGGAACTCTGTGGATTCAGATGTAAAGGGGGACTCTTGTTATTAACGTCTTATGATTAGAAATGTTATTTAAATGCAAAATATATGTATAGTTTATACTGTAAGAAAAAAGAAAAATTGCTGTGCTCTGCTAAAGTGTTCGGGTTTGATTTGAAGAAAAGGTGGCAACCCTAGCTGTACATCTAGGAGAGGTCACATGACCCCATGTGGGGGGAGGGGACCAGGAAGGACAAAAGTGAGGTCTGGTAGATGGTGGGGGGTGAGAGCTCTATGCCGCTCTGTACACATGCACCGGGTTATACCACTCCTCTTCCTCTGCCCCTCCCCCAACCTGCTCTATTGTCACCCTTCACACCTCCCCCTTATTTTAAAAGTCAGCAGCTGCAATATTTGTAGCTGCTGACTTTTATTTTATTTTTTTTTGGCAGAACTCCTCCCCCAATCTCCATGAGTCCTCCCAGTACAGACGGAGCGTCTGTACTGGGAGGACTCATGGAGATTGGGGGAGGGGTGAAGGGTGACAATACAGCAGGTTGGGGGAGGGGCAGAGGAAGAGGAGTGGTATAACCCGGTGCATGTGTACAGTGCGGCATAGAGCTCTCACCTTCCCCAGGATGTACAGGACATAAAAGGAGACACATACTGTTAATATATCATCACACACTAACCTGTTTGCATCCCACACAATTGTATTATAGGAAACTGTATGGAGGAAGTATGGTGGCCGCCATTGATAACTACTTCTAAAGAATACTAGTTCCCTGGCTGTCATTCTGATCCAATGGCTTCTGTACTTTCTAGGTAATTGACCCAGAACAAGTATTCAGATTGGTAGTTTTTAATTAACTTGGTTTTCTTAAAAAACAAAACTTTGAAAACAAGCTCTTTTGGCTTAGGCATTACCTCGGCCACCTTCAAGTTGCGAGTGTTCAGGTAGCCTGTTTATGAGTAAGGTTGCCGCCTCATCTCTTTAAAACCGAACACATGTTAATTACACAGGTTCCGTGGCTGATTAAGGTGGTATCTAAACTCACTTGTTACTTTATCTGCATTAAATTAGCCTCAGAACCTGTGTAATTAATATTCGGGTTTAAAGGGATGAGGTGGCAACTCTAGAACTTATGAGGGTGTTCAAACTCTAGCCTTGTCCGTGGTTGGAATTTGTGAGCTTTGTGAGTTTGTTCAGACAATATTGTTATTCGTGACTTACTTTTTCCTGGATTCCAACGCCATGAGACTTGTATGTTTTTTTTTTTATATTGTTGTCTTGGAGATTATTTCCTTGTTAAATATACTATGTGCTTTGCTAAGAAGCAAAATTAAAACTTACAAATAGGAAGAAAGAAAACATGGATTTCTTAATCTGGTTAATTAACTGTACTATTTGGACATTTGTTATCTTTAACACAGACCGGGACATCTTCCTCGGGTTCAGGCTGCAAAGAAGGAGCGGTTTGACATTAATCCAGACAAATGTGCCATTGCGATGGAGGAGACCAAGTACCTGGGGTACATTGTGAGTGGGGGTCTGGTGAAACCTCAGATGTACAAGGTAGAGGCTGTTCGGGATTGGTTCTGCTCCATCACCCAAATTGTCCTCTCCACTCTCGAGGACCTCCCTACTTTCAAGCTCTCTCATCTCCTCCTCCCATGCTCGTTTCCAGGATTTCTCCAGAGCCTCTTCCAATCTCTGGAACTCGCTACCTCCACCGGTCCGGCTATCCCCTACTCTTACTACCTTCAAGCGATCCCTGAAAACTCATCTCTTCAGGAAACCATATCACGTCTCCAACTAATCTTCTACCACTTCCATCAGCTCTTTCCCCACAGTTACAACCCTTTGTACCACCTGCCCCACCCTATTAGATTGTAAGCTCTTCTGAGCAGGGCCCTCTTAATCCTCTTGTATTTTATTGTATTGTAACTGTTTTGTCTCCTTTTTATATTGTAAAGCTCTGCGTAAACTGTTGCTGCTATATAAATCCTATATAAAAATAATAATAATCACAAAGAAACAGATCCAAGCATTCCTGGGCGTCGTTGGGTACTACCGTCAGTCCGTCCCCCACTTCATCCTGTTATGTGTTTGTGTCAGGAATTCCTTGAACGATTAATTATTTTGAGTAATTTTAAACCAATGTAGAATTTCTTTGAAATAACACAACGGTCGAAGTGACTACAGACTGACTATTGAAATAAATTAATATTTATTTCATGAGTCAAATATTCACCATAAATAGTTTGATTAGTAGATGACATAAACACTACACAAAAATTACCAATATTGTTTATAACACTCGATGATACATTATATTACCAAAAGTATTGGGACGCCTGCCTATACACGCACATGAACTTTATTGGCACCCCAGTCTTAGTCTGTAGGGTTCAATATTGAGTTGGCCCACCCTTTGCAGCTATAACAGCTTCAACTCTTCTAGGAAGAGTTAAAATTATGAAGAGGTGCATTTCTCATATACTGGGACTATCAATACCATTTATATACATAGATTGCAGACACCGATCCACTTCTGTCTCCCACTGCAGTGATGCCAGCTTCTCCTCCTCTCCCTCCCTCTGGCTGAACTGCAAGGGGATTGGTACTAGCACATGCGCTTCTTCCATCTGCTCTCCGGGTCCTCCCCTGTGTGCCCCTTTCCTTCGCAAGGTTTAGTGTGTCTATGGGAATGTTTGACCATTCTTCCAGAAGAGCATTTGTGAGGTCAGGCACTGATGTGGACAAGATGGCCTGGCTTGCAGTCTCCACTCTAATTTATCCCAAAAGTGTTCTATCAGGTTGAGGTCAGGAGTCTGTGCAGGCCAGTCAAGTTCCTCCACCCCAAACTCGCTCATCCATGTCTTTATGGACCTTGCTTTGTGCACTGGTGCGCAGTCATGTTGGAACAGGAAGGGGCCATCTCCAAACTTTTCCCACAATGTTGGGAACATGAAATTGTCCAAAATGTCTTGGTATACTAACACCTTAGGAGTTCCCTTCACTGGAACTAAGGGGCCAAGCCCAACTCCAAAAGACAACCCCACATCATAATCCCCCCCTCCATCAAATGATTTGGACCAGTGCACAAAGCAAGGTCCATAAAGACATGGATGAGCGAGTTTGGGGGTGCAGGAACTTGACTGGCCTGCACAGAGTCCTGAGCTCAACCCGATAGAACACCTTTGGGATGAATTAGAGCAGAGACTGCAAGCCAGGCCTTCTCGTCCAACATCACTGCCCTGACCTCACAAATGTGCTTCTGTAGGAATGGTCAAAAATTCCCATAGACACACTCCTAAACCTTGTGGACAGCCTTCCCAGAAGAGTTGAAGCTGTTATAGCTGCAAAGGGTGGGCCAACCCAATATGGAACCCTACGGACTAAGACGCCATTAATGTTCATGTGCGTGTAAAGGCAGGTGTCCCAATACCTTTGACAATATAGTGTATGTTTCAAGAATAGAATGCACTCCAGAGGTCTTGTTACAAATTCAACTTTGTTTTATTTGTGCAATATACAATACACCTGAGTGTCAATGTTTCAGTTTGACTAGGGACTTTTTAGCAAGATGCTGAAAAGTCCCTAGGGGTATTTTCGAGAAGGAAGCTGGAGAGTCCCTTTGACGTAAGTTTGCATTATAAACGGCCAACTCTAATGAGCTAGCATGTCCTGTAAGAAGAGCTGATTTAGCTCTACTTCCATGAGAAACTACCAAGAAGGTTTTGGCCCTTCATAATGCTAATTTAAGTCTATAGATGAAATGTACGTAATAATTAAAAATCCCCTACAAAAAAAAACTTTATTAAACCACATACATGTCAGTAAGTTTGCTATGTCCAGCTGTAAAATGATGTCAGTCCACCTTGTCCTTTGCAGGGGTATGAAAACTCACTACTCAAGTCACCTCTAAAAGGGATGCCCCGCTCCTCCTGTCCTGTGCTCTGGCCCTGCTCCACTCCTCTGCTGTCCACTGTGCTAGGCTGGAGCACTGCACACACAGCGCTGACGCATGCACTCTCGCGCCTCGTGACGTCACGCCGGCTTGCCGCTGACACAAATTCCTGGGCTATGCTGGCCTGATATTGTCCCTGATTGAATAGGCGCCGCGAAGAAGCGTTTCATAGCACCTATTTATTGAATTCAGAACTCTGCTCTCTTCGGCTTACAGCTGTTGGTGCTGTGGTGGCAACAAGCCACCGGCTTTTTTTTCTTCTTTTTTTTTTTTTATATAAAAAATACAAATGTAGCACTACCCCCGTAGGAGCCGATTGAGTTTGTTTGGTCCGGTACTCTGCTCCGCCTCAACCCCCGAGAACCGTCTCAACCCCCGTGGGACACCTGGCGATAATGTTAGTGGAAAGCCACAATGAATGGCACAGAGACAAAGTTTCAAACTGAATTCAACCTTCACTGTTTTATTTACTCAACGAGGAGAGCGTATGTGAGCGTCAGTCAGCTGAATCCTGGGAAAGGCAGCCCTAAACTCGGTTGAATTAACTCTTGGCAAACTGTTAAGTACAAGAAAAAATTAATAATAGCACTCAAGGTAATAAAGAAGGGGTGCCCAACCATTGGCCAGTAGGCCACATGTGGCCCGTGGTACTCTCTGATGTGGCCCGCCACCTCCTGCTCTGGGATGGCGGGTCGGCAAGCCCAGATCACGGCTTCCGGACCCGCCATCCCCGAACAACAATGCGAAGGACAGAGCCGGCACCAGAGGAAGCTGAGCCGATGCTTCCTGTATAGCCCTGGCTCCTGTCACAGACGGAGTGATAACAAGTGTACTCTGCCTGTGACAGGAGCGAAACAGGAAGCATCGGCTCTGCTCTCTACTGCAGCCACATGCTTCTTCTAGTGCCGGCTCCTGTCCCACTAATGCTCGAGGATAGTGGGTCAGGAGCCAGCAAGCAATACCCACTAACAGTACCCACCAACAGTACCAGCCAGCAGTATCCGCCAGCGGTACCAGCCAGCAGTACCAACAAGCAGTACCCACCAGCAGTACCCACCAGAAGTACCAGCCAGCTGTACCCGCCAGCAATACCAGCTAGCAGTACCCACCAGCAGTACCCACCATCAGTACCAGCCAGCAGGACCCACCAGCAGTACCAGCCATTAGTACCCACCCGCAGTACCAGCCAGCAGTACCAGCCATTAGTACCCACCAGCAGTACCAGCCAGCAGTACCAGCCATTAGTACCCACCAGCAGTACCAGCCAGCAGTACCAGCCATTAGTACCCACCAGCAATACCAACTAGCAGTACCCACCAGCAGTACCAGCCAGCAGTACCCACCAGCAGTACCAGCCATTAGTACCCACCTGCAGTACCAGCCAGCAGTACCAGCCATTAGTACCCACCAGCAGTACCAGCCAGCAGTACCAGCCATTAGTACCTACCAGCAATACCAGCTAGCAGTACCCACCAGCAGTACCAGCCAGCAGTACCCACCAGCAGTACCAGCCATTAGTACCCACCAGCATTACCAGCCAGCAGTACCCACCAGAAGTACCAGCGAGCTGTACCCGCCAGCAGTACCCACCAGCAGTACCAGCCAACAGTGACCACCAGCAGTACCCGCCATCAGTACCAGCCAGCAGGACCCACCAGCAGCAGGAATCCTGAGGAAGAAGCGAGGATTGAGGTCAGTTGAGGTGCAGATAAACTGCAGTACCAGCCAGCAGTAGCCGCCAGAGGTACCAGCCAGCAGTACCAACAAGCAGTACCCACCAGAAGTACCAGCCAGCTGTACCCGTCAGCAATACCAGCCATTAGTACCCACCAGCAGTACCAGCCATTAGTACCCACCAGCAGTACCAGCCAGCAGGACCCACAAGCAGTACCAGCCATTAGTACCCACCAGCAATACCAGCTATCAGTACCCACCAGCAGTACCAGCCAGCAGTACCAGCCATTAGTACCCACCAGCAGTACCCACCAGCAGTACCAGCCATTAGTACCCACCAGCAGTACCAGCCCTGAAGGACAGCCAGCAGCAGCTACCAGTCATACCCACCTGGGGGACAGCAGCAGGAATCCTGAGGAAGAAGCGAGGATTGAGGTCAGTTGAGGTGCAGGTAAACTGCAATGCATCATTGTGAAAGCAGCCTAAGGCCCCTTTCACACGTGATTTTTTTTTGGGGGGGGGCAGTATTCCATTCTTGGACCCATACAGCATTCTCTGCTGTGGTGAAAATAGGAGAAAGAGAAAATAAAATGCAGATCTAGTGCTGTCACACATTGAATTTCATGACCACTATGGATAGGGACATAACCAGGGTTGCGAAAGGCCGGGGGCACCCTTGGAAACCATTAGGAGAGTAACGAAATGCTGCGTTTAATGGTGAGTGTGGCCAAATTACACTAAAAGTGGGAGGGTTCTTGAGACAACAAACACTTTGGCCAAGACTAAGTAGGGGAAGGGGGAGTGAGCGAGTGGGAATGGAGAGCGAGAGAGATGGGGGAGAGAGTGAAATGGCTGTGGCTCTAGAATCCTCCCCAGCACCGGGACTGACTCTACATGACACCGAGGTGAAGTTCCTGCTGTATGTGGATGATCTCCTACTACTGTCACCAACCAAGAAAGACCTGCAAAACAGCCTGGAAGTGCTGGAGAAATAAAGTGCCACCTGGGCTCTACCTATCTCAGAGAAAACATAAATCATGGTCTTCCAAAGGAAGAACACAAAACAAAGAGTCCTTTCTTTACATAAAACAACTGCACTCTTGAAGAAATTAACAGCTATACAGACCTCGGCCTAGAAATGAACCAATCAGGAAGTTTCAATCAGGAAGTTTCAAGCCAGCCTTATAGGCACTAAAAGACAAGGCATGCAGAGCCTTCTATGCCATCAGGAGACAGATGTACCACCTAAAATCACCAGTTTGGCTTAGAATCCTTGATAGTGTCATCACCACTGGCAGCTGTCCCCTCATCCATGCGTCCGGCCCCCTGATCTACATACATACATGCAGGGCGCCGAGCTATGGATTACAATGGCGGGGGGTGTATTTTTTTGAAGCATGTGATTAGAGCCAGAGGCTTTAATAGGCTTCAAAACAGGGTGGGCTCGAGGCGCAGAGCACTGCACCCTAATCACCACCCTGACTAAGGACTAACGTCCAAAACGCGTAGGCTGTTTTACAGCTCTGTACATGTATTTAATAAAGGAATACTATTTTGGATGTCATCCTGAGTGCCGACCATCCCTTTCCTTATTCTGGTACGTTGGAGGTGTCAGCAGCGTCAAGGTCTGAGCACCGGGCGGAGCTTTTATGTGGGAAGGTTGCAGCACCTATACACTTGTTTTCCTCCAATGGCGAAAATACCTGCACAACATTTGACAGCGTGTCACAGACTGAGAGGGGCATGAAAAACGATGGGCTTAAAAATCTGTTACATGGAACCCCCCATCTCCCTTTATATTACCCATTACCAACCCCCCTTCCCATACAAACTCAACTGCTTTGGCACTGCTAAAATGTATTTGGTCCTGCCAATAAAGCTTGTTTGAATTTGAGTGGAGAGAGAGAGAGAAAAGGAGAAGCGGGAGAAAGAGAGAAGAAGGGTGAGAGAGGGAGGGGAGAAGGAGAAAAATAAAGGATATCAGAGTACAGAATGTGTTTACAGCTCACTCAACCCGGGGCTCAGGCCCAGTCACCAAGCTTGGTCTTCACCATGGTCAGATAATGTACACGCTTGACTTAGACAACTGCAGGCTGCCTTTTTAAAAAAAAAACGTTGCTGGTGCCCATATCCCACATTTCCCCTCCAGAGTCCGTCAGCAAGCAGCCATTTTAAATCTGCCACCCTCACAACCCCCTCCACAGGCTCAGAGTGCTGCAGCTGTGCAAGATCTCACCGGGGGGGGGGGGGGGGGGGGGGGGGTGGAGTGTGGGTGGAAGCACTCAGATGCCAGCTCCTTTCTCCACCTGCCTGTCAGACCTGCAGCACAAAGCTGAGGAGGGGTTTCAGTGCAGTCTCATTGGCTCTATAATGAAGGTCTGACAGGGGGCATGTAAGAGGGCGTAGACAGATTGTCTGTCACTTCCTCCATGTTTCCCTTTCTCATTAGGCCACATAAGAGGTTCCACACACAGGGTGGATTTTTGGACTATGCCAGGCATTAAAGGGGGTCACTAACCCTTGCGCGTGGGGATATACTTTGTCCAAAGATGTACTTACCAATGCCCGGGGAACAGGCAGGAGCCGCTGTCATCATGTGAAAAGTCAAACATTAAGGTGGTCTCCTAAGTCATACCAAATGTGTGCAGTACGCAAGGTACTGAGTTCCTCCTCAAGCTCCCTTGTCCCGTGTCCTATATACTTATACTGATATTTGTATTGCATTCAGAGGGACAGGCTCAGCCACTGCCCACTCCACCAGTAAGCGTACCTCTGTTACCTCACTACCAGTAACAGAATGGAGTCCTGCCGAGCACATAGCTCGGACCTTAACTCTTCTCTTTTTGTACCAAGTGACCAGGCCATAGATCTCCGTAACGCTAGTCCACTCCTGGTGACTGATGAAGATGGACAGCTAGGGAGGGCTTCAGGGCACTGACCCCCCCACTACTGGAGAACCTGTCACCTATCAGGTACCTATAGAAAAGAAAGGAGGGCGCACCGACCTTGTGCATTACCAAAGATAAAATTTATTAAGGGCAACAGCAAAGATCATACTCACATACAGACGTTATGAAAAAGCTTGTCAGTGCAACAGCAAGTAGAACCATGTCTCTAAAATCTTCAACCTGGACCGGATGTTACGGAGGACCAGACGGCATCACAAACCGGCTTACGCGTTTTGAGAGAGAACCCTCTTCTTCAGAGCCTAGCAGGTACCATGCCAATAACTGGTGGCTGTTTTGCATCTACTCATGAACCTCTACCGTAGTGATGTTACGTGTACCTCATACTATGGTTAAGGACCAAGTTGTTTGATGATATACCAGATCCTCACATGCATCCCTTGAATAACTTTAGACTAGGCTCTGAGCAGTTGAATCAATGTTTACTGTAACTTGACAAACAGATATAATATGCAATAACATTCTGTTTTTAACTGAACCTAACTGTGGCTGCCCTCAGGTTACCTGCACAGGTAGAGTCTCTTGGAGATAAGTCCATGCTCGGTAGTGCTCTAGCAGAGATGTCCATGTTCCAGGGTTCTTCCCGCGAATCGGCATTCCAGAATGGACCATAGAACCCAGCAAGTATTTAGCGTAGGTCTCCCATGCATTTTCCCAAGTGTTCCCTGGAGCCCCTTAGGATCTGGACCTCTTCCTTTTATGGAACACGGAAGGGAGGCTGGACCCCAGCGAAAGCCCACACACACACCGAGGAAGCAAGCGGCAAAACATTAACCCCTTCCCCTGACCTGGGCAGCCGGGTGCTAACTACACACAGTAGGCAACCTGCCTGCAGGCAGAATGGAAGAAATGGTGGGCAGTCAGGGGCATTACTGGGATCTGAAACACCCAGTACTAGATACGAGCCAGGTGTCTTGTGTGCCTGACTCTAGTTATGCTCCTGGCTATGGACACAGCAGGTATGCAATATAGAACAAATATTTTTCTAAAATAGGTACATTGTTCCTTATTATATCTTTGTATTATCCTTGTCTCTTCATATAACTAATCACATGACTACAGTAAAAGCCACAGCCCAGCTTCACCCTGTGTAGGAGGAAGTAACCCCTCCCAACTGCATTCTTCTCTGCTGTCAGCCATGGCGTCTGCTGCTCTGAGAACCGAGCTGGAATGTCCCATCTGTCTGAAGATTTATACAGATCCCGTAAACCTGAGATGTGGACACAACTTCTGCCGGGTCTGTATTGATTGTGTGCTGAATACACATGAGGGCACTGGAGGATATTCCTGTCCCGAATGTGGAGAGATATTTAAGAGGCGTCCTGCACTGCACAGGAACAAGAAACTACGTAACATGGTGCAGAATTTCCTGTCTGCTCAATCAAATCAGGAGGAGTCCGGGGTCTTCTGTACTTACTGTGTGGACTCTTCTGTACCTGCTGTTAGATCCTGTCTGCTCTGTGAGGTTTCTCTGTGTGATAAACACCTGAGAGTCCACAAAAAGTCCCCAGGACACGTCTTATGTGAGCCCACCTTGTCCATGGAGAGCAGGAAATGCTCTGTCCATAAGAAGATCCTGGAGTATTACTGCACTGAGGATGAGACCTGTATCTGTGTGTCCTGTACTTTGACTGAAGAACATCGAGGACACCAGGTGGAGAGGTTGGATGAGGCTTCAAAGAAGAAGAAGGAGAAACTGAGGAATGTTCTGCAGAAACTTCAGACAAAGAAAGTGGAGACGGAGGAAAGAGTGAAGAGTCTGCAGGAATACAGGAGCAAAGTAGAAGAAAAAGTAACTGATGACACCGAGAGTGTCACTGCCCTGTTTAGAGATCTCAGGAAACGTCTGGATAACCTGGAGAGGGGAATCCTGAGGAAGATCTCCAGGCAGGCAGAGTATGCCTCTCTCTGCATCTGGGATCTGCAAATAAAAAAGGACGATTTGTACAGGAAGATATGTCACATTGAGGAGCTGTGTAAAATGACGGATCCACTGACTGTCCTACAGGAATCAGACACAGGTGACTTGTATGATACTAAGGATAGAGATAATCAGGACAGAGAGAGACATGAGAGATTCCTCCATGATGGAGGTTGTCTGGATGTGGCTGACCTCTTACACTCAAGTTTAATGGATATAATAAGAGACGTAAATGTATACTTCTATATAAAGGAACCTACAGGCATATTACTAGATGTGAACACAACTGATAATTCTCTAAAGTTGTCAGATGACAAAAAAACTATATCCATATCATCTATAGACCAGGAACGTCCAGAAACACCAGAGAGATTTCATCGTTGTCCCCAGGTGTTGAGTAGTCAGAGTTTCTCCTCAGGGAGACATTACTGGGAAGTGGATTTTGGGGGATCAGATGGATGGGTAGTTGGGATGTCTTACCCCAGTATAGAGAGGAGAGGAAGATGGCAAAGTTTGGACATAGTAACAAGTCCTGGGGTTTGTACAGGAATGGTAATCAGTATTTGGCGATGAATGACAATAAAGGGGTCCTTTTACCTGCCAATGTCCCCAATTACAGAGTCAGGATATATCTGGATTATGAGGCTGGGCAGATCTCCTTTTATGATCTGTGTGACCCGATCCAACATCTCCACACCTTCACCACCACCTTCACTGAGCCCCTCCATGTTGGGTTAGGTGTATGGGAAGATTTTCTAAAGGTCTGTGGGGGTAATCCAAAGATGTGAGGACTCCGCCCAGAGACTGGTGACATCACAGAGAAACGGGGAAAGATAAATTATTGGGGACACCTAAAAGCGGTATTAATCCCAAAAGCAAAATTTAATATTTTGCAGCTTATCAATTCTTAGATTAATTTGTTTTCTTTTTTGGACTTTATTTCTTCTACTTTATCTGGTGATCTGGCTAGTAAAGTCTGTTTCTTTTCAAAAGAACAAGCTCTCTTGAGACAAACCATTTACCACTGACAGTTGTGCTTACGCAACTGTTTGCTGTAATTGATTATAAAGTGTGAGCTTGAGCTTGGCTTCAATTTGTTAGTCAGTGACGTCAATATGGAGGTGCGGAGGGTGCAGACTGCACCTGGGAGACACCAGCCAGAGTGGTGACACCATTAAGTAGATTGGAAGTGACATGTGACCACGGCTCTTTAAATTAGAGAAGCACCGGGCCAGCTTCCTCTTGCCAGGAAGGATCAGGGGTGGGGAGCAACTTCTCGTGTCCAGTCGCTGCTTTTCCCCAGTCCCTGCAGACCCCCATAGACCTAGGTGGCCCCACAGTCCCAGGTGACCCTGTAGTCCCAGAAGACTTTTTAGTACCTGGAGATGCCACAGTCCCAGGTGGTCCTATAGTTCCTGGTGATTCCACAGTCCCAACCAACCCCGAGATCTCACAGTTTCAGATGATCCCATTGTCTCAAGTGATCCACTGTTCTAGGTGGACCCATAGCCCAAGGTGGCCCCACAGTTTCAGGAGACCCCATAGATCCAGGGCATCCCACAGTTAAATGTGGCTCTCTAGCCTCAGGTGATCCCGAAGTTTCAGATAATGTCATAGTCCAAAGTGATGCACAATTACAGGTGGTCCCATAGCCCCAAATGGCTCCTCAGTCTCAGGAGATCGTGCAGTTTGCAGGTGGTCCTTTAGTCCATGCGATCCCACAAATTCCGATGAACCAGGTGATCCACAGTTCCAGGTGGCCCCATAGTCCCAAGTGTTCCCACTGGTTCAGATGACCCCCACAGGTCCAGGTGACCCTAAAGTTTCAGGCATCTTACAGTTCCAGGATTTAGTGGAGATTTTAACTAAATGCTTATGTATTTGTTCCTCTTTAGTTCTGTGTTATTTAATTATTTATTATTTCAGTAAAGTTTAAAGTTTAAACTTTTAAAGAACGATGTTTATTTTAGATTTGAGTTCTATATTTTTTTTTTTATATGATATTGTTATTCAAATTTGCTAGCTGCTTGATAGTTGTTAACGGCACTGCTATTGCCATTATATGCAGTATTATATAGGGAAAAAAATGTTTTACCGTACCAGGTGACACCCACCCTACTGAGGTCTTTATTGCTCCTTCATCCAGAGTGGAGGCGCTCGGATAAAAGAGTTGTGTTACCGGCCAGATCAAGAGGTGAAAACGGAGGGGGAACCTAAAATATTTTAAGCTGCAATATATTACATTTTTTGGTTTTGGGTTTAGTATGGTTTTAATTGGATTTTCCTCCCTCGCAGATCACTGTGATTGGTTGCAATAATTATACAACTACAGAGTCACTGCTATTGCTACTGCTATTGATCAGTCATTAGGACAAGAACGTTTTTATCTATCTATCTATCTATCTATCTATCTATCTATCTATCTATCTATCTATCTATCTATCTATCTATCTATCTATCTATCATTCGTTTTCCTCTAATTTTTGAAACTGGAAGTTATCACAGTGAGTGACACTGGGAACCCTTCCAGAATTTTTGTAGATGGTGTTGTATCAAAAAAGTTGATTGCCAGACTGGAAGTCTGTGTGTAGCTACTGCTTTTTAAAAAAAAAAAAAATTGGTACATATTTGAGTTGGATGAGCCCAAAGATCCCCCCACCATATCCCCAGGGGTGCTTTCGTGATTTAAAAGAAAGTACAATGGTTTATGGTTTATAATAAAAACATTTTTAAAAAGTTTTCATCTGATCCATGTATTTGTTTTCATTTGTATAAAAACTTTATTTAAAAAAATGTAAATGGTGCATCCATGACACTCAGTTATTGGGCATGCTGGGATTTTTTTTGTGGTCTCCAGACTGGGATAAGTAGCCTGACTAGTCCCAGTTTTGCCATCCAAGTGCTGTCACGTCCATCCTCCGGTGTCCTTTCTTAGGCTCAGTTCACACTCACAGATCGCATGTGATTCGCACCGCACTGCAAATCACATGCAATGTCCGTGCGATTTCAGCCATACAGATTGTATGGCTGAATTCGCATCGCATTCAGGCCAAACTCGCACGGCACTCCTTTTTATTGGTCCGCACCAGAATCGGATCGCATGGGTTTGAACACCCATGCGATCCGATTCATATCTGAACTGTCAGTTCGCAGTGCGATATGCGAGCTGAAATGGGGGTGTCATTAACATTGTATTGACACTCCCAGCAATTCGTATATGGCAGCGTGAACTGCCTTGCGAGTCAGGTGCGATGCGGGGACCCGCAGTAGATTAGCATATGCCACAGACCTTGTACCCACAAAATACTTCTAATTTCTATGCCACAGACACACATAAACCTCAGGACAATAGATTATTTAAAAAAATAAACTTTCATTCACATTTGCTTTTCTGCATACAAAAAGATATAATTTGCTTCACTGAGTCTACCTTAAAGTGGTTGTAAACCCACGGGGAGAAAAAAAAACAACAACCTGCAAGACAAGGGCATAATGAGCTAGTATGCATAGCATACTAGCTTATTATCATATATTTACCTTAGATCGAAGCCCCCGCAGCAGTCCCAGCATACCGCTTTGGCCGGCGACATGTCTTTTGGAGGTTACTTCCAGGTTTCGTGGGCTCCGGCGCTGTGACTGGCCGGAGCCACGTAGACGTCACTCCTGGTACACCAGCTGAAGAAATAGGACATACGAGCCGTCTCTTCAGTGTGCAGGTACTGATGATGTCAGCAAATGCGTATACAGTGAATATCTCCTAAACTATGCAAGCTACAGGTAGCTACAGGTAAGCCTCATTATAGTCTTACCTGTAGGCAAAAGTGGTTGTAAAGTGTTTACAGCCACTTTAAAGAACTTAGTTAAAACCAGCAAATGTTGATATAATGAACAGCTTGGTCAGGACTATGTCACGGACAATATATACATATATATATAGTGCAGTGGTCAACAGTAATGATGCCCACAGAGTAATCTTTTTTTCTAAAACCCACTGGACCGGAATGAGGTGGATGGAGGAATCCCCCCTGCTGTGCCCTTGTATTCTGACAGCTGGGACTCCTCCACTATCAGAATACACTGATCAGTAGCTGCAGATGATGACTGCTAATTTTTTTTCCAACATTCTCGTTGATCGTTAGACCAACTTCTGTTGAGCATTCAAGCAAGAAGGAAATTCCCCTAATAGTGGACTTTAAAGGCACGTATGGAAAAACATAAGAAAAATTGTATAGTATATAAACAATAATTTATTCATTTCGAAAACATCATAAAAGCATCAATAGCAGTATACATACAATGAAAGGAATGCAATTCATGCATTTGTACATATATGGGATATTGATACCAATGTACAAGTATCAATACCCATCAATATCCCATATATGTACAAATGCATGAATTGCATTCCTTTCATTGTATGTTATACTGCTATTGATGCTTTATGATGTTTTCGAAATGAATAAATTATTGTTTATATACTATACAATTTTTCTTATGTTTTTCATACGTGCCTTTAAAGTCCACTATTAGGGGAATTTCCTTCTTGCTTGAATGTTTAATTTTAGGATGTGGCACAACCTTGCAGTTAATAAGCCGACCTACAAATTCTGTTGAGCAGTACCAGTTAGGTAATGTAAAACACAGCATATAAAGTGCAGCGGTCAGGATGAGAGGGAGAAAAAGAGAGAGGGAGGGAGTGAGGGGGGGGAGAGATAGAGGGGGACGGGGGACGGAGAGAGACAGAGGTGGAGAGAGAGAGAGAGAGGGAGGGGGAGAGAGAGAGAGAGACAGAGAGACAGAGAGAGAGAGAGAGAGGGAGAGGGAAAGGGAGAGAGAGAGAGAAATAGAGAGAGAGAGGGGGGAGACAGAGGGGAAGAGAGAGAGGGGGAGGGAGGAAGTGAAGGGGGGAGAGAGGGGAGGGAGGGAGAGACAGAGGGGAGAGAAAGCGGAAGAGAGAGGGGGAAAGAGAAGGGGAGAAAGAAAGAGAGACACACAAAGAGACAGAGAGAAAAATAGAGAGAGAGACAGAGGAGGGAGAGAGGATGGGAGGGGTAGAGGGGGGAGAGAGAGACAAAGGGGAGAGAGGGGGGAGAATGAAAGAGGGGGGGAGACAGGGAGAGAGAGAGGAGAGACAGGGGGAGAGAGAGACAGAGAGGGGGGAGGGATAGAGAGAGGGGGGAGAGAGAAAGACAGAAGGAGAGAGAGAGAGGAGAGACAGGGGAGTGAGAGACAGAGGGGGAGAGAGGCAGAGAGACAGGGAGAGAGAGAGGAGAGGGGGAGAGAGACAAACAGAAGGGGGGTGAGAGAGAGGGGGAGAGAAAGAGAAGCGACAGGGGGGAGAGAGACAGAGGGGGGAGGGGGGGGGGAGAAAGAAGGGGAAGGACAGACAGAGGGGAGAAAGAAAGGGAGGGAGAGAGAGACAGAGGGGGAGAATGAGAGAGGAGGGAGAAAGAGAGAGGGGGAGAGGGACAGAGAGGGGGAGAGAGAGACACACACAGGGACAGAGACAGAGGGGGGAGAGAGAGAGGAGAGACAGAGAGGGGGAGAGAGACACACAGAGGGGAGAGAGAGGGGGGAAGAGAAAGAGGGGGAGAGACAAAGGGAGAGACAGGGGGAGAGAGACAGAGAGGGTGGAGAAAAAGAGGGAAGAGAGAAGGGGGAGAGAGATAGATGGGGGAGAGGGGGGGAGAGAGAGAGATGGTGAGAAAGAGACAGAAGGAGACAGAGAGAGAGGGAAAGAGAGAGGGGGGAGAAAGAGGGAGGGGAGTGTGAGAAAGGGAGAGAGAAGTGAGAAACGGGGAGAGGGGGAGGAGGAGAGAGAGAGGGGTGAGGAGGAGAGAGAGAGAGGGGGAGAAGGAGAGAGACCCACAGACAGACCCTGAGCCTGTACAGACTGAGCGCCCACAGCCTGGAAATCGAACTAAGATGGCACAGACAGACCTACAAGCCCAGGGAGAGTAGAATGTGCCAGCTATGTGACCAGGGGGTCCTGGAGGATGAGGACCACTTCCTGCTACATTGCCCAAAGTACTCATCAGTGAGGGACACTCACTTCCAGAGACTCTCCACTCTCATCCCGGACTTCAATTCTATAGAAGAGAAGAGGAAACTCCAATTTCTACTGGGAGAAGAGGAGCCAATGGTAAAAATATCTGCCCAATATGTGACAGCGTGTCACCGACTGAGAGGCATGAAAGACTGGGGACTTAAAAATACTTTACACAGACTTATGCCCATCCCCCTGTATATTACCCATTACCCCCATCCTTTTTCTTATAGAAACTCAACTGCTTTGGCAATGCTAATATGTATTTGGTCCTGCCAATAAAGATTATTTTAATTTTAATTTGAGAGAGAGAGGGGGGAAGGAGATAGAAGGAGAAGGAAAGAGAGAGAGGGAGGGGAAGAAGGAGAGAGAGATAGGGGAGAAGGGGAGAGGGGAGAAGGAGAGAGGAAGGAGAGAGAGGGGGTGAAGGAGAGAGAAAGGGAGGAGGAGAGAGATAGAGGGAGGAGGAGAGGGGGGAGAAGGAGAGAGAGGAGAAGGAGAGAGAGAGAGAGAGAGAGAGAGAGAGAGAGGAGAGAGAGGGAGAAGGAGAGAGAGAGAGAGAGAGAGAGAGAGAGAGAGAGAGAGGAGAGAGAGGGAGAAGGAGAGAGAGAGAGAGAGGGGAGAAGGAGAGAGAGGCAGAAGGAGAGAGAGAGAGAGAGAGGAGAGAGAGGGAGAAGGAGAGAGAAGGAGAAAGAAAGAGGGGGAGAAGAGAGATAGAGGGAGGAGGAGAGAGAGAAGGGGAGAAAAAGAGAGAGGGGGAGAAGGAGAGAGAGGGGCGGGAGAAGGAGAGAGAGGGGGAGAAGGAGAGTGAGAAGGAGAGAGAGGGGTGGAGAAGGAGAGAGAGGGGAGAAGAAGAGTGAGAGAGGGGGGGAGAAGGAGAGAGAGAGGAGAAGGAAAGTGAGATAGAGGGAGGAGGGAGATAGGGAGGAGAAGGAGAGTGAGAGATAGGGAGAAGAAGGAGAGCGAGGGGGGAGAAGGAGAGATAGAGGAGGAGAAGGAGAGAGAGAGGGAGGAGAAGGAGAGAGAGAGGGGGAGAAGGAAAGGGGAGAGAGGGGGAGGAGAGAGAGAGGGAGAGAGAGGGGGAGAAGGAGAGAGAGAGGGAGGAGGAGAGAAGGGGAGGAGAAGGAGAGAGAGGGAGAAGGAGAGAGAGACAGGGGGAGAAGGAGGGGGGATATGGGGCAGAAGGAGAGAGAGGGGGGAGAAGGAGAGAAAGAGAGGGGGAGAAGAGAGAGAGGGGAGAAGGAGAGAGAGAGGGCGAGAAGGAGAGAGAGAGGGAGAGAAGAAGAGAGAGAGGGAGGAGGAAAGAGAGAGGGGGGAGAAGGAAAGAGAGAGGGAGAAGGAGAGAGAGAGGGAGAAGGAGAGAGAGAGGGAGAAGGAGAGAGAGAGGGGGGAGAAGAAGAGAGAGAGCAGAGGGGGAAGAGAGGAGGGAGGAGGGAGGGGGGAGAGGGAGAAGGAGAGAGAGGGGAGAGGGAGAGAGGGGGAGAGAGATAGGGGGGAGAAGGAGAGAGAGAGGGAGGAGATGAGAAGGGAGGAAAAGGAGAGAGAGGAGGAGAGAGAG
>JBBHAA010003845.1:0-67524 GCA_037953035.1 Aquarana catesbeiana
AGTCCACGTCTCCCCAAAACAATCAGACTCTGGGAACTGGGGACCCCGATACATATTTGGGGTCTTTAGGCCCAAAGCCAACATTGAGCGCTTCGGATGTGATCAGCTCCAGGGCACCCGATTGTGGGGTCTCCTGATATAGAAGGTGTTCTGTCCTCAGTGTCTTTCCCCCATGGTGACCTCTGTACTTGTTATGGGACTATTATGGGATGTTATGTGTCTAGAATAATGTGGAATGTACTTTGTATTGAGGGTTGTGGGCGCCGGACTGTCGGAGTGAATAGTTGGGAATTCTATCACTGTCAGCTATTAGTTGCTAGATATGGATCAGCATAGTCAATGTGGCTTTCCTTAGTTAGGTTATTTATATTCCTATTTACAGTTTGTATTGTTAGGATAATCTGATCGGCCTCATGGTATAATATATATATTCTGTGTGAGTTCCAGTTCTCATACAAGCTATTGTCAGCTAGTCTTGTATGGTCTGTAGTATACTGACGGAAGCACCTAAGAGGGCTGCTGGTTGGTTCAGTCACGGCCGTGATAGGAGGGAAGAAAGAGAGAAGAAGGAAGAAGAAGGTGATGGGAGAGTTAGAAGTAACGGGGGTGGGTCAGGAGTAGTGGGGTTAGAAATAATGAGGTGATGAGGACAGGAGTAGTGGGGTGATGGGGAGCGGGTTTGAAGTAATGGGGAGACGGGGGACAGGAGTTGTGGGGTGATGGGGAGGGGGGGTTTGAAGTAATTGGGTGATGGGGAACAGGAGTAGTGGGGGGAAAATGCTACGCCTGTTCTTTAGGGTGACTTACCTTCAGTATCCGGCTCTGGGTGTAGACATAGGGACCCCAAACATGATCACCGCCCGGCCAAAATGGTGGACTGGAAGACAAAGGCACGCAGTGTGTACTTCCTGGTATATGATCCGGTGTCGGCGTTTTACGGTGGACAAATCCTTCTACAGATCACCTACAAACTGTAAACTCACCAAAGTCGATTCCCTCCGACACTTTTCCTCGAGCCACGGAGAGAAGGATGGCGCCACGTCCGTTCTCACACGCCTGCCAATCAGAAGGAGATGCTTAGAGAAGATCACATGACTCTATTTCGTACCCCCCCTGTGTGGCCCTCAAGCTTCACCTCCTGATACTTCTCCAGGGCCACGCTGGTCTCCGCACTGTCCTGGGTTTCAATGAAGATCAGTTTGTTCCTCTGAATGTTCTCCAGAATTCCCTGAGGAAGGAATGAACCCCGTATGTCATGCCACGCCCATCATAGCAATTCCCAAACCAATGGGGAGAGACATGGGGGGGAGGGGAGGGTAAGGTACCTGCTCATACCACGAGGCCACAATGTTCTCCATGTACTGGTAACTGGTAAAAAATCCCACAATTCATCCGGCACAATGGCTGACATTTCCAGGAGAAGATTCCCATAATTTCGCATGACGGCTGAAGGGTCAAAAAGGTGAGACAGAGGTCAGAGGTCATTGTAGGGTGACACAGGAAGGTACTGGGGGGGGGGGGGGGTGACCAGCTTACCCAGATCCTCTCTGGTCTCAAATTTGGAGGACATGGCCACCTGATCGTTGCCTCTTCCGACTACCTGGGGGGGGGGGGGGGGCAGAGAAGAGCCATGAGCGACCACCGACAAGGATCCGGTGTATGTCCCCGACATTCCTAATGTCACCACTGCCTCCATCACCACAGATGGGCTCACCCTCCTCCTCAGACCAGCCCACCAATCATATCACAGAACACATGTCTGTAGACTCCCCCAATACACCCTGTGCACCCCTTCCCCCAGACCAGCCCACCAATCACATCACAGAACACGTCTGCAGCCCCCCTCCCTACAATATACACTGTACACACCCCCAGCCCCGACAGCCAATCATATCACAGGACACGGCTCCGGTCCCCTCAACACACCCTGTATACACCCCCTCCCAGACCACCAATCACATTACAGAACATATCCGCCGTTTTCCTCCCAACAATACAATATATACTCCTGTGGGCTCCTCAATTACCCTGTATATGCCCCCCTTCCCCCACCCTGGGCACCAATCATATCGCAGACCCCAATACATCCCCCACAACCCCCCCCCCTCCAGGCCTAAGCCATCAATCATATGCAGACCCAATACATCCCCCATAACCCCCCCTAGCCCTAAGCCACCAATCATGTTGCAGACCCCCAATAAATCCCTCCATAATACCCCCCACCCCCGGACCATCCCCACCCCACCTATCATATCAAAAGGACATTTGTCTGCAGAAATACCCCCCCCCCCCCTCAATCATATTGCAGACCCCCCCATAATACCACCCCCGCCCACCAATCATATCACAGGACATATTGTCTGCATACCGACCCCCCAACACACCCTGCAAACCCCCCCCAGTCCAGGCCAGCCCACCCCACCAATCACATCACAGGACACATATGACCACTTACAACCGGACACAGGCAGACCCGGGCGAGGGTCATTGTAAATGTTGCCATGGTAACGGGTCGGAAGTCCAGGATTTTGGGGTAAATGTCGAGTGGAGAAAGTGTCTGCGTGTGACACAGAGATATAAAATTATCACCCAACAAGAGATTCATACATCGTATATACCAAATATACACAGCTATATACAATATACATACAGGATCTGACAAAAGTAAGTACACCCTTAAGTGACATGTTTGTAAATCTTTTCTTCTCTCTTTTCATGTGACAACACTGAAGAAATGACACTTGTCTACAATGTAAAGTAGTGAGTGTACAGCTTGTATAACAGTGTAAATTTACTGTCCCCTCAAAATAACTCAACACACAGCCATTAATGTCTAAACCGCTGGCAACAAAAGTCAGTACACCCCTAAGTGAAAATCTCCAAATTGGGCCCAATTAGCCATTTTCCCTCCCCGGTGTCATGTGACTCGTTAGTGTTACAAGGTCTCAGGTGTGAATGGGGAGCAGGTGTGTTAAATTTGGTGTTATCGCTCTCACTCTCTCATACTGGTCACTGGAAGTACAACATGGCACCTCATGGCAAAGAACTCTCTGAGGATCTGAAAAAAAGAATTGTTGCTCTACATAAAGATGGCCTAGGCTATAAGAAGATTGCCAAGACCCTGAAACTGATCTGCAGCACGGTGGCCAAGACCATACAGCGGTATAACAGGACAGGTTCCACTCAGAACAGGCCTCGCCATGGTCCACCAAAGAAGTTGAGGTCACGTGATCAGCGTCTTATCCAGAGGTTGTCTTTGGGAAATAGACGTATGAGTGCTGCCAGCATTGCTGCAGAGGTTGTAGGGGTGGGGGGTCAGCCTGTCAGTGCTCAGACCATACGCCGCACACTGCATCAAATTGGTCTGCATGGCTGTCATCCCAGAAGGAAGCCTCTTCTAAAGATGATGTACAAGAAAAGTCCAAAAACAGTTTGCTGAAGACAAGTGTGTCTTGTCTACAGTCAAGCATGGTGATGGGAGTGTCATGGTCTGGTGCTGCCGGCACTGAGGGGCTACAGATCATTGAGGGAACCATGAATGCCAACATGTACTGTGATATACTGAAGCAGAGCATGATCCCCTCCCTTCAGAGACTGGACCGCAGGGCAGTATTCCAACATGATAACCACCCCAAACACACCTCCAAGACCACCACTGCCTTACTAAAGAAGCTGAGGGTAAAGGTGATGGACTGGCCAAGCATGTCTCCAGACCTAAACCCTATTGATCATCTGTGGGACATCCTCAAACAGAAGGTGGAGGAGCGCAAGGTCTCTAACATCCACCAGCTCTGTGATGTCATCATGGAGGAGGGGAAGAGGACTCCAGTGACAACCTGTGAAGCTCTGGTGACCTCCATGCCCAAGAGGGTTAAGGCAGTGCTGGAAAATAATGGTGGCCACACAAAATATTGACACTTTGGGCCCAATTTGGAGATTTTCACTTAGGGGTGTACTGACTTTTGTTGCCAGCGGTTTAGACATTAATGGCTGTGTGTTGAGTTATTTTGAGGGGACAGTAAATTTACACTGTTATACAAGCTGTACACTCACTACTTTACATTGTAGACAAGTGTCATTTCTTCAGTGTTGTCACATGAAAAGATAGAAGAAAAGATTTACACAAATGTCACTGAGGGGTGTACTTACTTTTGTCAGATACATTGTATATATACCAAATATAAACAGCTATATACAAAGTATATACCAAATATACACAGTTATATACAAAGTACATACTGTATCTGGATGGATACATTGTATATACACCACATATATATATATAGGGAGGAGAAAGTAGAACACACTATACACAGGTACGTGAAATATGACAATCCCCCGTACACACGGCCCTCTTACCCCGGAAGTGATGATGACAGACTGAAATCTCTGGAAGACCGGCTTTATAGCGAGTGACGCATCCAGGCAGCTGCAGAGGAAGATAAAAGAAATTGAGACAGAGCTCCTCCCCCGAGGAACGGAGAGAAGGGGAATCAGCAGGAAAAAGCATCTACATGTGTGATACAGAGCGATGGGCAGGAGCACAGAATCACACCAATGACGGGAGTCACTACTACAAGACCCAAAATATGGGACGACGCTCTTGAAGCAGCAGATGACGGAGAACAGAGTCTCCTGGTACTGTTAGACCTCAGCGCAGCATTCGACACAGTGAACCACAATACTTTACTTGTCCGCCTCGCTGAAGTAGAAGGAGCTACAGGTTCTGCTCTAAAATGGTTTACATCCTTCATAGAGAATCGCTCCCAGACAGTAAAACTAGGAACCTTCACCTCGGAAACCCGGGCAGTCTCCTGTGGAGTCCCTCAAGGATCACCCTTGTCACCAGTACTATTCAACATATACATCCGCCCACTTCTCAATATCATCAGGAAAACCGATCTTTGCTTCCATTCATACGCGGACGACACCCAACTCTACCTTCGTATCAACGGACAAAAAGACCTTCATCAGCAATTACAGAAATGCCTCTCCTTAATAGACGACTGGATGACCACTAGCTCCCTCAAACTCAACGGATCAAAAACAGAACTTCTTCTCCTACAAGCTAACAAAAATTCCAAAATAAAGAGTACTACATGGACACCTCCCACCATCCTTGGACAGACCATCTCTCCAAGCACCAAAGCCAAGAGTCTCGGAGTCATTTTTGACTCAGGAATGACAATGGATGCACAAATAGGATCAGTGGTGAGCGGATCCCACCATCTCCTCCGCCAACTACGTAGACTCATCCCCTTCATCCCAGAAGAGGACAAAGCGGCAGTTGTGGGAACAATCATCAATTCACGACTCGACTACGCAAATTCCCTCTACGTAGGACTACCCCAATATCGGCTTGCGCGCTTACAACTCATCCAAAACACGGCGGCAACACTGTTAACAGGAAAAAAACCCTGGGAATCCATCTCCCTATCCCTAAAGAGCCTACACTGGCTAACCGTGAAGAAACGGATCACATTCAAGACCCTCTGCCTCACCCACAAATGCGTACAAGGAAACCATATCTCCGCGAGAAAATAAAACACTACACACCGAATCGCAGTCTTCGATCAGCTAACCAAAACCTCCTTATCATTCCCAAATACCGCTACAAAGCAAAGGGAGAACGAAGATTCGCAGTCCAAGGACCTCGACTATGGAACACTCTTCCTACCAACATCCGCATGGAAGAAAACCACCAGGCCTTCAGAAAAAAACTAAAGACCTTCCTTTTCTGAGAAGCTGACATCAGAGAATGCATCCAGCGCCTTGAGGCGATTCAGTTCGCATTTGCAGCGCTTTATAAATCATTCATTCATTCATTCATTCAAGACTGGGAAGCAGGCGGGTGCAGAGAGATGACCTCCGACTTCCCAGCAACCCTACAAAGATCCTCAGGGGAGGGGCCTCACCTGAAATGTAACACTGGATTACTGATAGTCGGAGTTCTGTCTTCAAAAGGTTCAATTATAATCATAAATCCTGCAGAGAGAAGGAAAGACAGGCATGAGAGAGAGAGAGGAAGAGAGAGAGAGGAAGAGGGGAGAGAGAGAGAGAGAGAGAGAGAGAGAGAGAGAGAGAGAGAGAGAGAGAGAGAGACAGAGAGAGAACGACAGAGAGAACGAGCGAGAGAGACAGAGAGAGAGAGAGGTTGGGGGGAGAGGTGTCCATTTCTTCCATGGAGGGGGGAGGGGATGAATTGTGTACATACAGTAGAGATAGAGGAAGCTTCCAGCAATACAAATGAGATAGAAAGAACATGGATATCCATTATTATTTCTGTCTGGAGTTCCTCAAAATCTCACACAGTTCCTCCAGTCAGCAACCAAGTCCCAGCGGGGACACGTTACAGGAAGGGGATCCCCTGGAGTCACCACATGAGAGGCGGGGCTTACCTTTAGTGTAGGTGCTGACCAGGGTGGCGAAGTTGGTGAGGAGGGTGAGAGGGGAGAGGTCGGCTATGTCAGCGATCTCCAGAGTACGAGTCAGAGAACGCAGGCGTTCCGCGCAGAATCTGCAACATACAATAGAATGTGATCGCACAGAACCCTCTCAGGACGGTACACAGAGACCACCCTCAGGGCGGGGTGTATGTATCACACACCCCCACTCTATATATAGACCCCACACCCACCTCATTGGCTTGCGTTCAATGCACACTTTCTCATAGAGATCACGCAGAAATGCGGCGGGGCCTTCCTGGGTCACATGACCTGAGCGCAGACGTGACTTGACGTAGCCGACCAATCGCCGCAGGAACCCCAGGAAGTGCTGAGCGTTGCGGATGCAGCCCGGGACGGCCTCTGTAGGGGAGATCAGATTACACACACATTGAGGTATTATTGTTCATCTCACACCCGGGAAGAGGAGGAACCCGCGCTGAGTGTACCAATGGTGACCTACCTGGGAACAGATCAGTGATGGTGAACCTTGGCACCCCAGATATTTTGGAACTACATTTCCCATGATCCTTAAGCACTCTGCAGTGTAGTGGAGCATCATGGGAAATGTAGTTCCAAAACATCTGGGGTGTCAAGGTTCACCATCACTGGAATAGATGAACCTACTATGATGGTGATCCATTTCACTGTACGATCCCCCCCCCCCACCCACCCATCATATGAAGATTGGATGTCCCACCTTTGAGGATCTCGTCTGGTAAGACGGGATTGGCCAGGTACACGTCCGTCTCTCTGGCGATGTTGGCTTCCCGCAGACCTTCCACCAGCCGGGCGTATTCCTGCTTCAGCTTCTGTTCATCCGATTCCTTAATCCTGATTTATAATGACAATAGTGTCATATTCACCGCTCCTTCCTATTGGTCAGCCATATCCACAGAACTCCTCCCCCAACACCCAGCCCCCCTTCACCATTCCTGACTGCCCCATACAAAGCCCCACCCCCATATCCACTGCTCCCTTCTGTTGAACAGCCCCCCTTCGCCATCCCTAACTGCCACATACACAGACCCCCATATCCACCGCTCCCTCCTTTTGGTCAGCCCCCCCTTTCCCCATCCCTAACTGACCCCCATATCTACCGCTTCTTCCTATTGGTCAGCCATATCCACAGAACTCCTCCCCCAACACCCAGCCCCCCTTCACCATCCCTGACTGCCCCATACAAAGCCCCACCCCCATATGAACCGCTCCCTTCTATTGAACAGCCCACCCCTTCGCCATCCCTAACTGCCACATACAAAGCCCCACCCCCATATCCACCGCTCCCTCCTATTGAACAGCCCCCCCTTTGCCATCCCTGACTGCCACATACACAGCTCCCCATATCCAACGCTTCTTCCTATTGGTCAGCCCTCCTCCCCTCGCCCTAACTGCCCCATACACAACCCCCCATATCCACCGCTCTTTCCTATTGGTCAGCCCTCCTCCCCTCGCCCTAATTGCCCCATACACAGACCCCCATATCCACCGCTCCATCCTATTGGTCAGCCCCCCTTTCCGCATCCCTAACTGCCCCCCATATCCACCGCTTCTTCCTATTGGTCAGCCATATCCACAGAACTCCTCCCCCAACAGCCAGCCCCCTTCGCCATGCCTAACTGCCCCATACACAGCCCACCCCATATCCACCGCTCCCTCCTATTAGTCAGCCCCCCCTTCTCCATCCCTGACTGCCCCATACACACCCCCCCCCCATATCCACTGCTTACTCCTACTGGTCAACCTCTCTCCCTCTCCGCCATCCCTAATTGCCCCATACACACACCCCCCATATCCCCCCTCCCCATCCTTTTCAGCACAGAACACCCCCCCACCATCCATAAACCTACTTCTTCCCGCCTCCTCACACATACAGACCCCCATTATGTACACCGTACATCCCCGTACTCACTTCTGGATGGCATTATTGAGGGTCTCTATGTTATTCTGACAACGCTCCAGAGTCCGCCGTGTGATGGTGACACTCATGGAGTCAATGCAGACATTATCTATAAAGATGACAGGAGAGGGTCAGTGAGGGGGGAGTCCGGGGTAAGAGGGGGGAGTCCGGGGTAAGGGGACAAGAGCCCGGGCCAAGGGGGAGGAGAGTCAGATGTGGTATAGTCTATGGCAAATGGAGGGGAGTCTGGGGTAAGGGAAGGATAGATCAAGGTAAATGGGGCGGGATTAGGGGTAGGGGAAGGAGAGTCCAGGGTACATGGAGGAGAGTTCGGGGTAAGAAAAGAATAGTGCAGAGTAAATGGGGGGGGGGGGGGGGGGGGGAGAATTAGGGGTAAGGGAAAGAGAGTCGAGGGTACATGGAGGGGAGTTTGGGGTAAGAAAAGAATAGTGCAGGGTAAATGTGGGGGAATTAGGGGTAAGGGAAAGAGAGTCCATTGTGAGTGGAGGGGGTAAGGGAAAGAGAGTCCATTGTGAGTGGAGGGGGTAAGGGAAGGAGAGTTGAAGGGAAGGGGAGGACCTCGCAGGACCCACCGATATTATGAGCCTCATCAAAGACCACAATGGATTTCTTGGCGAGCTCGCGGGAGACTTGGTCGGCGATTTTGGGGTCCAGCAGGTAGTGGTAGCTGTACACTACGACATTACACTGCGAGAGCTGCAGACACAAAGTGAGATCATTATCCTCCGGCTTCACCGGGACATGGCAGCCAGATAAAAGTGAATACTCACAGCGTGACGGGCGAGGAAATACGGGCACCAGCCCCGCTGTCGCCCCAATGTGCGGAGATCGTCCAAGTTATAGATCCCTGGAGGGAGGGGCGTCTCCCGGCCAATAGAATCAAATTCCTAAACAGAGGAAATTCCATCACTTTCTGCTCACTACAAAATCTTCCAACACTTATTATTACTGTCCCTAACCGATCCAATCACCAACCAGATCCAAGATCCACCCACTGAGCTCCAAATCCCCAACCAGATCCCAGATCTACCCACTGAGCTCCAAATCCCCAACCAGATCCCAGATCCACCCACTGAGCTCCAAACCCCCAACCAGATCCCAGATCTACCCACTGAGCTCCAAATCCCCAACCAGATCCCAGATCTACCCACTGAGCTTCAAATCCCCAACCAGATCCCAGATCTACCCACTGAGCTTCAAATCCCCAACCAGATCCCAGATCTACCCACTGAGCTCCAAATCCCCAACCAGATCCACCCACCGAGCTTCAAATCCCCAACCAGATCCCAGATCTACCCACTGAGCTCCAAACCCCCAACCAGATCCCAGATCTACCCACTGAGCTCCAAACCCCCAACCAGATCCCAGATCTACCCACTGAGCTTCAAATCCCCAACCAGATCCCAGATCTACCCACTGAGCTCCAAATCCCCAACCAGATCCACCCACTGAGCTCCAAATCCCCAACCAGATCCACCACCGAGCTTCAAATCCCCAACCAGATCCCAGATCTACCCACTGAGCTCCAAACCCCCAACCAGATCCCAGATCTACCCACTGAGCTCCAAACCCCCAACCAGATCCCAGATCTACCCACTGAGCTTCAAATCCCCAACCAGATCCCAGATCTACCCACTGAGCTCCAAATCCCCAACCAGATCCACCCACTGAGCTCCAAATCCCCAACCAGATCCTAGATCCACCCACTGAGCTCCAAATCCCCAACCAGATCTACCCACTGAGCTCCAAACCCCCAACAAGATCCCAGATCTACCCACTGAGCTCCAAATCCCCAACCAGATCCCAGATATTCCCACTGAGCTCCAAACCCCCAACCAGATCCCAGATCTACCCACTGAGCTCCAAATCCCCAACCAGATCCCAGATCTACCCACTGAGCTCCAAATCCCCAACCAGATCTTCCCACTGAGCTCCAAACCCCCAACCAGATCCCAGATCTACCCACTGAGCTCCAAATCCCCAACCAGATCCCAGATCTACCCACTGAGCTCCAAATCCCAACCAGATCCCAGATCTACCCACTGAGCTCCAAATCCCCAACCAGATCTTCCCACTGAGCTCCAAATCCCCAACCAGATCCCAGATCTACCCACTGAGCTCCAAATCCCCAACCAGATCCCAGATCTACCCACTGAGCTCCAAATCACCGACCAGATCCCAGATCTACCCACTGAGCTCCAAATCCCCAACCAGATCCCAGATCTACCCACTGAGCTCAAAATCCCCAACCAGATCCCAGATCTACCCACTGAGCTCCAAATCCCCAACCAGATCCCAGATCTTCCCACTGACCTCCAAATCCCCAACCAGATCCCAGATCCACCCACTGAGCTCCAAATCCCCAACCAGATCCCAGATCTACCCACTGAGCTCCAAATCCCCAACCAGATCCCAAATCTACCCACTGAGCTCCAAATCCCCAACCAGATCCCAGATCTACCCACTGAGCTCCAAATCCCCAACCAGATCTTCCCACTGAGCACCAAATCCCCAACCAGATCCACCCACTGTGCTCCAAATCCTAGATCCACCCACTGAGCTCCAAATCCCCAACCAGATCCCAGATCTATCCACTGAGCTCCAAATCCCCAACCAGATCTTCCCACTGAGCTCCAAATCCCCAACCATATCCCAGATCTATCCACTGAGCTCAAAATCCCCAACCAGATCCCAGATCCACCCCCTGAGCTCCAAATCCCCAACCAGATCCCAGATCTATCCACTGAGCTCAAAATCCCCAACCAGATCCCAGATCCACCCACTGAGCTCCAAATCCCCAACCAGATCTTCCCACTGAGCACCAAATCCCCAACCAGATCCTAGATCCACCCACTGAGCTCCAAATCCCCAACCAGATCCCAGATCTACCCACTGAGCTCCAAACCCCCAACCAGATCCACCCACTGAGCTCCAAATCCCCAACCAGATCCCAGATCTACCCACTGAGCTCCAAATCTCCAACCAGATCCCAGATCCACCCACTGAGCTCCAAACCCCCAACCAGATCCCAGATCTACCCACTGAGCTCCAAACCCCCAACCAGATCCCAGATCCACCCACTGAGCTCCAAATCCCCAACCAGATCTTCCCATTGAGCTCCAAATCCCCAACCATATCCTAGATCCACCCACTGAGCTCCAAATCTCCAACCAGATCCCAGATCCACCCACTGAGCTCCAAACCCCCAACCAGATCCCAGATCTACCCACTGAGCTCCAAACCCCCAACCAGATCCCAGATCCACCCACTGAGCTCCAAATCCCCAACCAGATCTTCCCATTGAGCTCCAAATCCCCAACCATATCCTAGATCCACCCACTGAGCTCCAAATCCCCAACCAGATCCCAGATCTATCCACTGAGCGCCAAATCCCCAACCAGATCCCAGATCTATCCACTGAGCTCCAAATCTCCAACCAGATCCCAGATCTACCCACTGAGCTCCAAATCCACCACTAGATCCCAGATCTACCCACTGAGCTCCAAATCCACCACTAGATCCCAGATCTACTGATCCTCCAAGCTACCTTCACCAGATCCCTATCATCTTCCTATTCCCTCCCAGATCCCGGGTGTCCTACCTCATAGAATCGGCAGGAGGGGATGGTGGAATCTCTCTGTCTTTGCGCTCGGATAAAGGAAGCCGTGAGGCTGTGACATCGGCCGTCCACCTCCTTCCCGAATCGCAGTGAGCTGACCTGGAGGAGGAGACACGGCATGCGACATTCAGAACTATGGACACGCCCACACATCAGACAAGGTTCCCACCTCTGGGGGCCACACAGACGATTTCAGGAGCCCAGGATAATGCACTCACCTCCTGGGGCCACATATTCTACCAAAGGGCCCCAGGATGATGTACTCACCTCCGGATTGACACAAAGGTTGCGGCGGGAGCTTAGCGCCAGACCCACAAAGTTGAGAGTTTCCCCGGTCTGGGATTGGATGTACTCAATTAGCTTCCTCAGTTTCCTCCACCACCTGCAGAAACACAAACATCACCGAGTCATGGCTCATCCATCATGGCGGCCGGTCACATGACAGTGGAGACACCTCACCGAGTCATGGCTCATCCATCATGGCGGCCGGTCACATGACAGTGAAAACACATCACCGAGTCATGGCTCTTCCATCATGGCGGCCGGTCCCATGACAGGGCAGACACATCACCGAGTCATGGCTCTTCTATCATGGCGGCCGGTCACATGACAGGGCAGACACATCACCGAGTCATGGCTCTTCCATCATGGTGGTCGGTCCCATGACAGCGCAGACACATCACCGAGTCATGGCTCTTCTATCATGGTGGTCGGTCCCATGACAGGGCAGACACATCACCGAGTCATAGCTCTTCCATCATGGCGGCCGGTCCCATGACAGGGCAGAAACATCACCGAGTCATGGCTCTTCTATCATGGTGGTCGGTCCCATGACAGGGCAGACACATCACCGAGTCATAGCTCTTCCATCATGGCGGCCGGTCCCATGACAGGGCAGACACATCACCGAGTCATGGCTCTTCTATCATGGCGGCCGGTCCCATGACAGGGCAGACACATCACCGAGTCATGGCTCTTCTATCATGGCGGCCGGTCACATGACAGGGCAGACATCACCGAGTCATGGCTCTTCCATCATGGTGGCCGGTCACATGACAGGGCAGACACATCACCGAGTCATAGCTTTTCCATCATGGCGGCCGGTCCCATGACAGGGCAGACACATCACCGAGTCATAGCTCTTCCATCATGGCGGCCGGTCCCATGACAGGGCAGACACATCACCGAGTCATGGCTCTTCTATCATGGCGGCCGGTCACATGACAGGGCAGACACATCACCGAGTCATGGCTCTTCCATCATGGCGGCCGGTCCCATGACAGGGCAGACACATCACCGAGTCATGGCTCTTCCATCATGGCGGCCGGTCACATGACAGGGCAGACACATCACCGAGTCATGGCTCTTCCATCATGGTGGTCGGTCCCATGACAGCGCAGACACATCACCGAGTCATGGCTCTTCTATCATGGTGGTCGGTCCCATGACAGGGCAGACACATCACCGAGTCATAGCTCTTCCATCATGGCGGCCGGTCCCATGACAGGGCAGACACATCACCGAGTCATGGCTCTTCTATCATGGCGGCCGGTCCCATGACAGGGCAGACACATCACCGAGTCATGGCTCTTCTATCATGGCGGCCGGTCACATGACAGGGCAGACACATCACCGAGTCATGGCTCTTCCATCATGGTGGCCGGTCACATGACAGGGCAGACACATCACCGAGTCATAGCTTTTCCATCATGGCGGCCGGTCCCATGACAGGGCAGACACATCACCGAGTCATAGCTCTTCCATCATGGCGGCCGGTCCCATGACAGGGCAGACACATCACCGAGTCATGGCTCTTCTATCATGGCGGCCGGTCACATGACAGGGCAGACACATCACCGAGTCATGGCTCTTCCATCATGGCGGCCGGTCCCATGACAGGGCAGACACATCACCGAGTCATGGCTCTTCCATCATGGCGGCCGGTCACATGACAGGGCAGACACATCACCGAGTCATGGCTCTTCCATCATGGCGGCCGGTCCCATGACAGGGCAGACACCTCACCGAGTCATGACTCTTCCATCATGGCGGCCGGTCACATGACAGTGAAGACACATCACCGAGTCATGGCTCTTCCATCATGGCGGCCGGTCCCATGACAGGGCAGACACCTCACCGAGTCATGACTCTTCCATCATGGCGGCCGGTCACATGACAGTGAAGACACATCACCGAGTCATGGCTCTTCCATCATGGCGGCCGGTCCCATGACAGGGCAGACACATCACCGAGTCATGGCTCATCCATCATGGCGGCCGGTCACATGACAGTGGAGACACATCACCGAGTCATGGCTCTTCCATCATGGCGGCCGGTCACATGACAGTGGAGACACATCACCAAGTCATGGCTCTTCCATCATGGTGGCCGGTCACATGACAGTGGAGACACATCACCGAGTCATGGCTCTTCCATCATGGCGGCCGGTCACATGACAGTGGAGACACATCACCAAGTCATGGCTCTTCCATCATGGCGCCCGGTCACATGACAGTGGAGACACATCACCGAGTCATGACTCTTCTATCATGGCGGCCGGTCACATGACAGTGGAGACACATCACCGAGTCATGGCTCATCCATCATGGCGGCCGGTCACATGACAGTGGAGACACATCACCGAGTCATGGCTCTTCCATCATGGCGGCCGGTCACATGACAGTGGAGACACATCACCGAGTCATGGCTCTTCCATCATGGCGGCCGGTCACATGACAGTGGAGACACATCACCGAGTCATGGCTCATCCATCATGGCGGCCGGTCACATGACAGTGAAGACACATCACCGAGTCATGGCTCATCCATCATGGCGGCCGGTCACATGACAGTGAAGACACCTACCTTCTCTATCTCAGGGACGGTCCGGGAGCAGTAGATCAGCTTCGTCACTTCCAGAGGAAACGTCTACAACACAGAACATCCTATCAGTATGATGTACAACGAATCCCCCGAGGGGGCGGAGAATAGGAGGGGGGGCGGAGAATGGGGGGGTCACTTACCCTCTGATAGGCCACAATGAGGGACAGCAGTGAGACCGTCTTCCCCGTCCCCGAGGGCATCTCCAAAACGCCATGACCCTGCGCCAAAAAGAGAAGACCTGTGACCTCCGACCCACGAGATCCGTACAATAAAAACCACCAATCAGAGCGCAAGAGGGAGGAACCCCCCCTCCCCCAATATATATACACACACAGGGATCTCCCCTCCCCCAATATATATATATCCGTCACCCACCTCCCCATCATCATCTATATATATACACAGAAAATATGTCTGTATCTCCTGTACAGCACTGTATACACCCCCCAGTCAGTCACCTTGGCGTCCAGCGTCCTCTTCAGCTCCAGCATGTAGGAGTATTGTTCGGGGTAGATGAACTCGTAGGGGAAATACACCAACAATCCATCGATGTTCAACCTGCACACAAATCATATCATTCAGCCCGGGTCAGGTATGACACCTGAGGGGGGGGGGGGGACTATCATAGAAGTAGAAGAGAACCGACACTGAGAACAGGAGGAGTAAATAATAATGTTACTTTGTATCTCCCGTCTGATCAATGTTTATAAACAATGTTACTTTGTATCTCTCTATCTCCCGTCTGATCAATGTTTATAAACAATGTTACTTTGTATCTCTCTATCTCCTGTCTGATCAATGTTTATAAACAATGTTACTTTGTATCTCTCATCTGATCAATGTTTATAAACAATGTTACTTTGTATCTCTCTATCTCCCGTCTGATCAATGTTTATAAACAATGTTACTTTGTATCTCTCTATCTCCTGTCTGATCAATGTTTATAAACAATGTTACTTTGTATCTCTCTATCTCCTGTCTGATCAATGTTTATAAACAATGTTACTTTGTATCTCTCTATCTCCTGTCTGATCAATGTTTATAAACAATGTTACTTTGTATCTCTCTATCTCCTGTCTGATCAATGTTTATAAACAATGTTACTTTGTATCTCTCTATCTCCTGTCTGATCAATGTTTATAAACAATGTTACTTTGTATCTCTCTATCTGTCTGAGCAATGTTTATAAACAATGTTACTTTGTATCTCTCTATCTCCCGTCTGATCAATGTTTATAAACAATGTTACTTTGTATCTCTCTATCTCCTGTCTGATCAATGTTTATAAACAATGTTCCTTTGTATCTCTCTATCTCTTGTCTGATCAATGTTTATAAACAATGTTACTTTGTATCTCTCTATCTCCCGTCTGATCAATGTTTATAAACAATGTTACTTTGTATCTCTCTATCTCCCGTCTGATCAATGTTTATAAACAATGTTACTTTGTATCTCTCTATCTCCCGTCTGATCAATGTTTATAAACAATGTTACTTTGTATCTCTCTATCTCCCGTCTGATCAATGTTTATAAACAATGTTACTTTGTATCTCTCTATCTCCCGTCTGATCAATGTTTATAAACAATGTTACTTTGTATCTCTCTATCTCTTGTCTGATCAATGTTTATAAACAATGTTACTTTGTATCTCTCTATCTCCCGTCTGATCAATGTTTATAAACAATGTTACTTTGTATCTCTCTATCTCCCGTCTGATCAATGTTTATAAACAATGTTACTTTGTATCTCTCTATCTCCCGTCTGATCAATGTTTATAAACAATGTTCCTTTGTATCTCTCTATCTCTTGTCTGATCAATGTTTATAAACAATGTTACTTTGTATCTCTCTATCTCCCGTCTGATCAATGTTTATAAACAATGTTACTTTGTATCTCTCTATCTCCCGTCTGATCAATGTTTATAAACAATGTTACTTTGTATCTCTCTATCTCCCGTCTGATCAATGTTTATAAACAATGTTCCTTTGTATCTCTCTATCTCTTGTCTGATCAATGTTTATAAACAATGTTACTTTGTATCTCTCTATCTCCCGTCTGATCAATGTTTATAAACAATGTTACTTTGTATCTCTCTATCTCCTGTCTGATCAATGTTTATAAACAATGTTACTTTGTATCTCTCTATCTCCCGTCTGATCAATGTTTATAAACAATGTTACTTTGTATCTCTCTATCTCCCGTCTGATCAATGTTTATAAACAATGTTACTTTGTATCTCTCTATCTCCCGTCTGATCAATGTTTATAAACAATGTTACTTTGTATCCTGCCACTAGAATCCAGGGAGAGGTGTTTCCTGTGATTGGTGACAACACTTTTGTTCTGCAGTGAAAGCAGTGTAGAGTTGTCACTGTTGATAGTCCTGTCAGTGATTGGCTCTGCCTAGCCCCGCCTACATCCCTTTATATTGATGAGAACAGTCTGAAGGAGGCGGGGCTGTGTCTCATAGATGGCTCTGATTGGATGTGATGAAGGTCCCGCCTCCTCCCATGCACAGTCATGGTGGAAAGACAACTTCTGTGCTGAATGGAGGAGGGGGAGGTGATGTCACACCTCAGATGATCCGGGATTGGTTGTCCCCACCTGAGCTGTCCATTCATCACCCCGCCCCCCATCATCCGTCACTCTCCTCCCCATCATCATCTGTCACCCTCCATTCATCATCTATCACCCTCCATTCATCACCCCCCATCATCTGTCACCCTCCATTCATCACCCCCCATCATCTGTCACCCTCCATTCATCACCCCATCATCTGTCACCCTCCATTCATCACCCCCCATCATCTGTCACCCTCCATTCATCACCCCATCATCTGTCACCCTCCATTCATCATCTGTCACCCTCCATTCATCACCCCCATCATCTGTCACCCTCCATTCATCACCCCCCATCATCTGTCACCCTCCATTCATCATCTGTCACCCTCCATCACTCCCATCATCTGTCACCCTCCATTCATCACCCCATCATCTGTCACCCCATCATCTGTCACCCTCCATTCATCACCCCATCATCTGTCATTATCCACTCATCACCCCATCATCTGTCATTATCCACTCATCACCCCATCATCTGTCATTATCCACTCATCATCCTCATCATCTGTCACCCTCCATTCATCACCCTCATCATCTGTCATTATCCACTCATCATCTGTCACCTTTCACTCATCACCCTCATCATCTGTCACCCTCCATTCATCACCCCATCATCTGTACCCTCCATTCATCACCCTCATCATCTGTCACCCTCCACTCATCACCCCATCATCTGTCACCCTTCACTTATCATCCCCATCATCTGTCACCCTTCATTCATCATCTGTCACCCTCCATTCATCATCTGTCACCCTCCACTTATCCCCATCATCTGTCACCCTTCATTCATCATCTGTCACCCTTCATTCATCATCTGTCACCCTCCACTCATCATCTGTCACCCTTCACTTATCATCCCCATCATCTGTCACCCTTCATTCATCATCTGTCACCCTCCACTTATCCCCATCATCTGTCACCCTCCACTCATCATCTGTCACCCTCCACTCATCACCCCCATCATCTGTCACCCTTCATTCATCATCTGTCACCCTTCATTCATCATCTGTCACCCTTCATTCATCACCCTCATCATCTGTCACCCTCCATTCATCATCTGTCACCCTCCACTCATCACCCCCATCACCTGTCACCCTTCATTCATCATCTGTCACCCTTCATTCATCACCCTCATCATCTGTCACCCTCCATTCATCACCCTCATCATCTGTCACCCTCCATGCATCTCCCCCATCATGTCACCCTTCATTCATCATCTGTCACCCTCCACTCATCACCCCCATCATCTGTCACCCTCCATTCATCACCCTCATCATCTGTCACCCTCCACTCATCACCCCCATCATGTCACCCTTCATTCATCATCTGTCACCCTCCACTCATCACCCCCATCATCTGTTACCCTCCATTCATCACCCCATCATCTGTCACCCTCCATTCATCATCTGTCACCCTTCATTCATCATCTGTCACCCTCCATTCATCACCCCCATCATCTGTCACCCTTTACTCCTCACCCCCATCATCTGTCACCCTCCATTAATCACCCCATCATCTGTCACCCTTTACTCCTCACCCCCATCATCTGTCACCCTCCATTCATCTCCCCCATCATCTGTCACCCTCCACTCATCATCTGTCACCCTCCACTCATCATCTGTCCACCCTCCACTCATCATCTTCATCATCTGTCACCCTCCATTCATCATCTGTCACCTTCCATTCATCACCCTCATCATCTGTCACCTTCCATTCATCACCCTCATCATCTGTCACCCTCCATTCATCACCCCCATCATCTGTCACCCTCCATTCATCACCCCCATCATCTGTCACCCTCCATTCATCACCCCCATCATCTGTCACCCTCCATTCATCACCCCCATCATCTGTCACCCTCCATTCATCACCCCCATCATCTGTCACCCTCCATTCATCACCCCCATCATCTGTCACCCTCCATTCATCACCCCCATCATCTGTCACCCTCCATTCATCACCCCCATCATCTGTCATCCTCCATTCATCACCCTCATCATCTGTCATCCTCCATTCATCACCCCCCTCATCTGTCACCCTCCATTAATCACCCCCATCATCTGTCACCCTCCATTAATCACCCCATCATCTGTCACCCTTTACTCCTCACCCCCATCATCTGTCACCCTCCATTCATCACCCCCATCATCTGTCACCCTCCATTCATCACCCCCATCATCTGTCACCCTCCATTCATCACCCCCCTCATCTGTCACCCTCCATTAATCACCCCCATCATCTGTCACCCTCCATTAATCACCCCATCATCTGTCACCCTTTACTTCTCACCCTCATCATCTGTCACCCTCCATTCATCACCCCCATCATCTGTCACCCTTCACTCATCACCCCCATCATCTGTCACCCTCCACTCCTCACCCCCATCATCTGTCACCCTCAATTCATCACCCATCATCTGTCACCCTCCACTCCTCACCCCCATCATCTGTCACCCTCCACTCCTCACCCCCATCATCTGTCACCCTCCACTCATCACCCCCATCATCTGTCACCCTCCACTCATCACCCATCATCTGTCACCCTCCACTCATCACCCCCATCATCTGTCACCCTCCACTCATCACCCATCATCTGTCACCCTCCACTCCTCACCCTCATCATCTGTCACCCTCCATTCATCACCCCCATCATCTGTCACCCTTCATCCATCACCCCCATCATCTGTCACCTTCCACTCATCACCCCCATCATCTGTCACCCTCCATTAATCACCCCCATCATCTGTCACCCTCCATTCATCACCCCCATCATCTGTCACCTTCATTCATCACCCCCATCATCTGTCACCCTCCACTCATCACCCCCATCATCTGTCACCTTCATTCATCACCCCCATCATCTGTCACCCTCCATTAATCACCCCATCATCTGTCACCCTTTACTCCTCACCCCATCATCTGTCACCCTCCACTCATCACCCATCATCTGTCACCCTCCACTCATCACCCTCATCATCTGTCACCCTCCACTCATCACCCTCATCATCTGTCACCCTCCACTCATCACCCCCATCATCTGTCACCCTCCACTCATCACCCCCATCATCTGTCACCTTCCACTCATCACCCCCATCATCTGTCACCCTCCACTCATCATCCCCATCATCTGTCACCCTCCATTCATCACCCCCATCATCTGTCAGCCTTCACTCATCACCCCCATCATCTGTCACCTTCCATTCATCATCTGTCACCCTCCATTCATCACCCCTATCATGTCACCCTCCATTCATCATCTGTCACCTTCCATTCATCACCCCCATCATCTGTCACCCTCCATTCATCATCTGTCACCCTCCACTCATCACCCCCATCATCTGTCACCCTCCACTCATCACCCCCATCATCTGTCACCCTCCATTCATCACCCTCATCATCTGTCACCCTCCATTCATCATCTGTCACCCTCCATTCATCACCCCCATCATCTGTCACCCTCCATTCATCATCTGTCACCCTCCATTCATCACCCCCATCATCTGTCACCCTCCATTCATCATCTGTCACCCTCCACTCATCACCCCCATCATCTGTCACCCTCCATTCATCACCCCCATCATCTGTCACCCTTCATTCATCATCTGTCACCTTCCATTCATCACCCTCATCATCTGTCACCCTCCATTCATCACCCCCATCATCTGTCACCCTCCATTCATCATCTGTCACCCTCCACTCATCACCCCCATCATCTGTCACCCTCCATTCATCATCTGTCACCCTCCATTCATCACCCCCATCATCTGTCACCCTCCATTCATCACCCTCATCATCTGTCACCCTCCATTCATCATCTGTCACCTTCCATTCATCACCCCATCATCTGTCACCCTCCACTCATCACCCCCATTATCTGTCACCCTTTACTCCTCACCCCCATCATCTGTCACCCTTTACTCCTCACCCCCATCATCTGTCACCCTCCATTAATCACCCTCATCATCTGTCACCCTCCATTCATCACCCTCATCATCTGTCACCCTCCATTCATCACCCCCATCATCTGTCACCCTCCATTCATCATCTGTCACCCTCCACTTCTCACCCCCATCATCTGTCACCCTTTAATCCTCACCCCCATCATCTGTCACCCTCAATTCATCACCCATCATCTGTCACCCTCCACTCATCACCCTCATCATTTGTCACCCTCCACTCATCACCCCCATCATCTGTCACCCTCCACTCATCACCCATCATCTGTCACCCTCCACTCATCACCCATCATCTGTCACCCTCCACTCCTCACCCCCATCATCTGTCACCCTCCACTCATCACCCTCATCATCTGTCACCCTCCACTCATCACCCCCATCATCTTTCACCCTCCATTCATCACCCCATTATCTGTCACCCTCCATTCATCACCCCCATCATCTGTCACCCTCCATTCATCACCCCCATCATCTGTCACCCTCCATTAATCACCCCCATCATCTGTCACCCTCCATTAATCACCCCCATCATCTGTCACCCTCCATTCATCACCCCCATCATCTGTCACCCTCCATTCATCACCCCCATCATCTGTCACCTTCATTCATCACCCCCATCATCTGTCACCCTCCACTCATCACCCCCATCATCTGTCACCTTCATTCATCACCCCCATCATCTGTCACCCTCCATTAATCACCCCCATCATCTGTCACCCTCCATTAATCACCCCATCATCTGTCACCCTTTACTCCTCACCCCATCATCTGTCACCCTTTACTCCTCACCCCCATCATCTGTCACCCTTTACTCCTCACCTCCATCATCTGTCACCCTCCACTCATCACCCCCATCATCTGTGACCCTTTACTCCTCACCCCCATCATCTGTCACCCTCCATTAATCACCCCATCATCTGTCACCCTTTACTCCTCACCCCCATCATCTGTCACCCTTTACTCCTCACCCCCATCATCTGTCACCCTTCATTAATCACCCCCATCATCTGTCACCCTCCATTAATCACCCCCATCATCTGTCACCCTCCATTAATCACCCCCATCATCTGTCACCCTCCACTCATCACCCCCATCATCTGTCACCCTCCACTCATCACCCCCATCATCTGTCACCCTCCACTCATCACCCCCATCATCTGTCACCCTTTACTCCTCACCCCCATCATCTGTCACCCTCCATTCATCACCCCCATCATCTGTCACCCTCCATAATCACCCCATCATCTGTCACCCTTTACTCCTCACCCTCATCATCTGTCACCCTCCCATTCATCACCCCCATCATCTGTCACCCTCCACTCCTCACCCCCATCATCTGTCACCCTCCACTCCTCACCCCCATCATCTGTCACCCTCCACTCATCACCCTCATCATCTGTCACCCTCCACTCATCACCCCCATCATCTGTCACCCTCCATTCATCATCCCTATCATGTCACCCTCCATTCATCACCCCCATCATCTGTCACCCTCCATTCATCATCTGTCACCCTCCACTCATCACCCTCATCATCTGTCACCCTCATCATCTGTCACCCTCCATTCATCACCCTCATCATCTGTCACCCTCCATTCATCACCCCCATCATCTGTCACCCTTCATTCATCATCTGTCACCCTCCATTCATCACCCCCCATCATCTGTCACCCTCCATTCATCATCTGTCACCCTCCACTCATCACCCTCATCATCTGTCACCCTCATCATCTGTCACCCTCCATTCATCACCCCCATCATCTGTCACCCTCCATTCATCATCTGTCACCCTCCACTCATCACCCCCATCATCTGTCACCCTCCATTCATCATCTGTCACCTTCCATTCATCACCCCCATCATCTGTCACCCTCCATTCATCATCTGTCACCTTCCATTCATCACCCCCATCATCTGTCACCCTCCATTCATCACCCTCATCATCTGTCACCCTCCATTCATCATCTGTCACCCTCCACTCATCACCCCCATCATCTGTCACCCTCCACCCATCACCCCCATTATCTGTCACCCTTTACTCCTCACCCCCATCATCTGTCACCCTCCATTAATCACCCCCATCATCTGTCAGCCTTCACTCATCACCCCCATCATCTGTCACCTTCCATTCATCATCTGTCACCCTCCATTCATCACCCCTATCATCTGTCACCCTCCATTCATCATCTGTCACCTTCCATTCATCACCCCCATCATCTGTCACCCTCCATTCATCATCTGTCACCCTCCACTCATCACCCCCATCATCTGTCACCCTCCACTCATCACCCCCATCATCTGTCACCCTCCATTCATCACCCCCATCATCTGTCACCCTCCATTAATCACCCCATCATCATCCACCCTTTACTCCTCACCCTCATCATGTGTCACCCTCCACTCATCACCCCCATCATCTGTCACCCTCCACTCATCACCCCCATCATCTGTCACCCTCCATTCATCACCCCCATCATCTGTCACCCTTTACTCCTCACCCCCATCATCTGTCACCCTTCAATCATCACCCCCATCATCTGTCACCCTCCATTAATCACCCCATCATCTGTCACCCTCCATTAATCACCCCATCATCTGTCACCCTTTACTCCTCACCCTCATCATCTGTCACCCTTTACTCCTCACCCTCATCATCTGTCACCCTCCACTCATCACCCCCATCATCTGTCACCCTTTAATCCTCACCCCCATCATCTGTCACCCTCCACTCATCACCCCCATCATCTGTCACCCCTTTACTCCTCACCCCCATCATCTGTCACCCTCCATTAATCACCCCCATCATCTGTCACCCTCCATTCATCACCCCCATCATCTGTCAGCCTTCACTCATCACCCCCATCATCTGTCACCTTCCATTCATCATCTGTCACCCTCCATTCATCACCCCCATCATCTGTCACCCTCCATTCATCATCTGTCACCCTCCACTCATCACCCCCATCATCTGTCACCCTCCACTCATCACCCCCATCATCTGTCACCCTCCATTCATCACCCCCATCATCTGTCACCCTCCATTAATCACCCCATCATCTGTCACCCTTTACTCCTCACCCTCATCATCTGTCACCCTCCATTAATCACCCCATCATCTGTCACCCTTTACTCCTCACCCTCATCATCTGTCACCCTCCATTCATCACCCCCATCATCTGTCACCCTCCACTCATCACCCCCATCATCTGTCACCCTTTAATCCTCACCCCCATCATCTGTCACCCTCCATTCATCACCCATCATCTGTCATCCTCCACTCCTCACCCATCATCTGTCACCCTCCACTCATCACCCTCATCATCTGTCACCCTCCACTCATCACCCCCATCATCTGTCAGCCTTCACTCATCACCCCCATCATCTGTCACCCTCCATTCATCATCTGTCACCTTCCATACATCATTTGTCACCCTCCATTCATCACCCCCATCATCTGTCACCCTCCATTCATCATCTGTCACCCTCCACTCATCACCCCCATCATCTGTCACCCTCCATTCATCATCTGTCACCCTCCACTCATCACCCCCATCATCTGTCACCCTCCACTCATCACCCCCATCATCTGTCACCCTCCATTCATCATCTGTCACCCTCCATTCATCACCCCCATCATCTGTCACCCTCCATTCATCATCTGTCACCCTCCATTCATCACCCCCATCATCTGTCACCCTCCATTCATCATCTGTCACCCTCCATTCATCACCCCCATCATTTGTCACCCTCCATTCATCATCTGTCACCCTCCATTCATCACCCCCCATCATCTGTCACCCTCCATTCATCATCTGTCACCCTCCACTCATCACCCTCATCATCTGTCACCCTCCATTCATCACCCTCATCATCTGTCACCCTCCATTCATCACCCCATCATCTGTCACCCTCCATTCATCATCTGTCACCCTCCACTCATCACCCTCATCATCTGTCACCCTCCATTCATCATCTGTCACCCTCCATTCATCATCTGTCACCCTCCATTCATCACCCTCATCATCTTTCACCCTCCATTCATCACCCCCATCATCTGTCACCCTCCATTCATCATCTGTCACCCTCCATTCATCACCCCCATCATCTGTCACCCTCCAATCATCATCTGTCACCCTCCATTCATCACCCCCCATCATCTGTCACCCTCCATTCATCATCTGTCACCCTCCACTCATCACCCTCATCATCTGTCACCCTCCATTCATCACCCTCATCATCTGTCACCCTCCATTCATCACCCCATCATCTGTCACCCTCCATTCATCACCCCCATCATCTGTCAGCCTTCACTCCTCACCCCCATCATCTGTCACCTTCCATTCATCATCTGTCACCCTCCATTCATCACCCCTATCATCTGTCACCCTCCATTCATCATCTGTCACCCTCCACTCATCACCCTCATCATCTGTCACCCTCCATTCATCACCCTCATCATCTGTCACCCTCCATTCATCACCCCATCATCTGTCACCCTCCATTCATCATCTGTCACCTTCCATTCATCACCCTCATCATCTGTCACCCTCCATTCATCACCCCCCATCATCTGTCACCCTCCACTCATCATCTGTCACCCTCCATTCATCACCCCCATCATCTGTCACCCTCCATTCATCATCTGTCACCTTCCATTCATCACCCTCATCATCTGTCAGCCTTCACTCCTCACCCCCATCATCTGTCACCCTCCACTCATCATCTGTCACCCTCCATTCATCACCCCCATCATCTGTCACCCTCCATTCATCATCTGTCACCCTTCATTCATCATCTGTCACCCTCCACTCATCACCCCCATCATCTGTCACCCTCCATTCATCATCTGTCACCCTCCATTCATCACCCCCATCATCTGTCACCCTCCACTCATCATCTGTCACCCTCCATTCATCACCCCCATCATCTGTCACCCTTCATTCATCATCTGTCACCCTCCACTCATCACCCCCATCATCTGTCACCCTCCATTCATCATCTGTCACCCTCCATTCATCACCCCCATCATCTGTCACCCTCCACTCATCATCTGTCACCCTCCATTCATCACCCCCCATCATCTGTCACCCTTCATTCATCATCTGTCACCCTCCATTAATCACCCTCATCATCTGTCACCCTCCATTCATCATCTGTCACCCTCCATTCATCACCCCCATCATCTGTCACCCTTCATTCATCATCTGTCACCCTCCATTAATCACCCCCATCATCTGTCACCCTCTATTCATCACCCCATCATCTGTCACCCTCCCCCATAGACGGGTTGGTAGTAGTGAAGCCCCCCGGGGTCAGTATTGGGGTGAGGGGACTCCACCATCCCCCATAATAACAATAATAAAACTCGGAGCTCTGCTCGGTACTCACTTCATCTTGTCTGTAGCTCCGCCTCCTCCGCTCTCACCCCGCCTCCTTCCCTTGATCACGGCTCTCTCCCTCTCCTCATTGGACGCCCAGCCACGTGACCCAATGTAGGAGAGCGCGCCGCCGCCATGATTGTTGTGGGCGGGGAGAAGACATGTGACCTCCCAGGAAGTCCGCTTCTCTGTATTGTGTAATTGTGCCCCGCCCCCTGAGGATTGCCCCGCCCCCAGACACTGATTATCTATTATTACTGTATATATTACCTGTTCCTAATCAGCCAATCACAGGGCAGTAACTCCATGCATTGATTAAAGCATCTAGACGTGATGAAGACGACTTGCTGAAGTTCATACCTGAGCCTCAAAAAGGGGATTGAGCAACTTGGAAGACTTCACTGTTTACATATAAAAAATCTAAATTTTCTGCTAGAAAATTACTGAGAACCCCCCAAATAATATATAGATTACATTTTATTTATAGCAGAGACCCTGGAGAATAAAATGGCGGTCGCTGCAATCATTTATGCCACGCGGGATTTGTGCGGCCGTCTTACAAACGCGAATTTTGGGGGAAAAAATACACTTTAACCCCTTCATTCCGACACACCGCAAATCTGCGGCCTTCAGCTTGTTATGGAGCGATGATCTGCAGGCGCCCCGCCCCCCCCCCGGTACCGCTTTCTAGAACGGACGATCGGCTTTCTTGTAATAGTAACCAATGTGGCCAATCAGACGCTCAGCTGTTACCCCCCGCAGTGGGAGGGGCCGTCCCCCTCCCCCCCCCTGCCCCGCCACCTTCCGCGGCTCGCCCCTCCCACCAGGAGACCCGATCGACCAACCGCCACGTCCGCGGGCTGGCCGGAGACACTGACCGAGAAGAGACGCCGTGACATCACTTCCTGTCTACTGAAGAAGGCGCCAAATTTCACCACTTCGCACCCCCGGCGCCATTTCTAACACTTCTACCCGCAAAAATCAACGTTTTTTATAGAAAATTACCCAGAATCCCCCAAACATTATATATTTATATCTTTTTCAGCAGAGACCCTCATTTTTGTCATTTCTGTATTTCTTTCAAAATAAAATTGTATTTGAAACACGGCTCCGCAAATACAGTGTGACATAAAATACTGCACTGATCTCCGTTTTATTCTCCGGGGTCTCTGCTGAAAAATAAATAAATATATATATATATACTGTATTTATCGGCGTAGAACCTGCACCCCAAGTTTAGGAGGGAAGTTCAAGGAAAACAAACTTACATTTAAATTCCCATCAATGCCGCCTCATCAGTGTCCATCTGCAGCCTTGTCCCATTACAGCCTTGTCCCATTACAGCCTTGTCCCCATTGTCCCCCATTGTCCCCCATTGTCCCCCATTGTCCCCCATTACAGCCTTGTCCCCATTACAGCCTTGTCCCCCATTGTCCCCATTACAGCCTTGTCCCCGTTACAGCCTTGTCCCCCATTACAGCCTTGTCCCCCATTGTCCCCCATTGCAGCCTTGTCCCCATTACAGCCTTGTCCCCCATTACAGCCTTGTCCCCCATTGTCCCCCATTGTCCCCCATTGCAGCCTTGTCCCCATTACAGCCTTGTCCCCCATTGTCCCCCATTGCAGCCTTGTCCCCATTACAGCCTTGTCCCCCATTACAGCCTTGTCCCCCATTGTCCCCCATTGCAGCCTTGTCCCCATTACAGCCTTGTCCCCCATTACAGCCTTGTCCCCCATTGTCCCCCATTGTCCCCCATTGCAGCCTTGTCCCCATTACAGCCTTGTCCCCCATTACAGCCTTGTCCCCCATTACAGCCTTGTCCCCCATTGTCCCCCATTACAGCCTTGTCCCCCATTACAGCCTTGTCCCCATTGCAGCCTTGTCCCTCGTGCAGCCTTGTCCCCCATTGCAGCCTTGTCCCCCATTACAGCCTTGTCCCCCATTACAGCCTTGTCCCCCATTACAGCCTTGTCCCCCATTACAGCCTTGTCCCCCATTGCAGCCTTGTCCCCCATTACAGCCTTGTCCCCCATTGCAGCCTTGTCCCCCATTACAGCCTTGTCCCCCATTGCAGCCTTGTCCCCCATTACAGCCTTGTCCCCCATTGTCCCCCATTGCAGCCTTGTCCCCATTACAGCCTTGTCCCCATTACAGCCTTGTCCCCCATTACAGCCTTGTCCCCATTACAGCCTTGTCCCCCATTGTCCCCCATTGTCCCCCATTGCAGCCTTGTCCCCATTACAGCCTTGTCCCCCATTACAGCCTTGTCCCCCATTGTCCCCCATTACAGCCTTGTCCCCCATTACAGCCTTGTCCCCCATTGTCCCCCATTACAGCCTTGTCCCCATTGCAGCCTTGTCCCTCGTGCAGCCTTGTCCCCCATTGCAGCCTTGTCCCCCATTACAGCCTTGTCCCCATTACAGCCTTGTCCCCCATTACAGCCTTGTCCCCCATTGCAGCCTTGTCCCCCATTACAGCCTTGTCCCCCATTGTCCCCCATTGTCCCCCATTGCAGCCTTGTCCCCATTACAGCCTTGTCCCCCATTACAGCCTTGTCCCCATTACAGCCTTGTCCCCCATTGTCCCCCATTGTCCCCCATTGCAGCCTTGTCCCCATTGCAGCCTTGTCCCCCATTATAGCCTTGTCCCCCATTGTCCCCCATTGTCCCCCATTGCAGCCTTGTCCCCATTACAGCCTTGTCCCCCATTACAGCCTTGTCCCCCATTACAGCCTTGTCCCCCATTGTCCCCCATTGTCCCCCATTACAGCCTTGTCCCCATTGCAGCCTTGTCCCCATTACAGCCTTGTCCCCCATTACAGCCTTGTCCCCCATTACAGCCTTGTCCCCCATTGTCCCCCATTACAGCCTTGTCCCCATTACAGCCTTGTCCCTCGTGCAGCCTTGTCCCCCATTACAGCCTTGTCCCCCATTGTCCCCCATTACAGCCTTGTCCCCATTACAGCCTTGTCCCTCGTGCAGCCTTGTCCCCATTGCAGCCTTGTCCCCCATTACAGCCTTGTCCCCCGTGCAGCCTTGTCCCTCATTGCAGCATTGTCCCCCATTGCAGCCTTGTCCCCCATTGCAGCCTTGTCCCCCATTGCAGCCTTGTCCCCATTGCAGCCTTGTCCCCCATTACAGCCTTGTCCCCCGTGCAGCCTTGTCCCCCATTGCAGCATTGTCCCCCATTGCAGCCTTGTCCCCCATTGCAGCCTTGTCCCCATTGCAGCCTTGTCCCCATTGCAGCCTTGTCCCTCATGCAGCCTTGTCCCCCATTACAGCCTTGTCCCCCATTGCAGCCTTGTCCCCATTGCAGCCTTGTCCCCCATTACAGCCTTGTCCCCCGTGCAGCCTTGTCCCCATTGCAGCCTTGTCCCCCATTGCAGCCTTGTCCCCCATTGCAGCCTTGTCCCCCATTACAGCCTTGTCCCTCGTGCAGCCTTGTCCCCCATTACAGCCTTGTCCCCCATTACAGCCTTGTCCCTCGTGCAGCCTTGTCCCCCATTGCAGCCTTGTCCCCATTGTAGCCTTGTCCCCAGTTGCAGCCTTGTCCCCCGTTGCATCCTTGTCCCCATTGCAGCCTTGTCCCCATTGCAGCCTTGTCCCCCATTACAGCCTTGTCCCCCGTGCAGCCTTGTCCCCATTGCAGCCTTGTCCCACATTACAGCCTTGTCCCCCATTACAGCCTTGTCCCCCATTACAGCCTTGTCCCTCGTGCAGCCTTGTCCCCCATTACAGCCTTGTCCCTCGTGCAGCCTTGTCCCCCATTGCAGCCTTGTCCCCATTGTAGCCTTGTCCCCCATTGCAGCCTTGTCCCACATTACAGCCTTGTCCCCATTGCAGCCTTGTCCCTCGTGCAGCCTTGTCCCCCATTACAGCCTTGTCCCCCATTACAGCCTTGTCCCCCATTACAGCCTTGTCCCCCATTGTCCCCCATTACAGCCTTGTCCCCCATTACAGCCTTGTCCCCATTGCAGCCTTGTCCCTCGTGCAGCCTTGTCCCCCATTACAGCCTTGTCCCCCATTGCAGCCTTGTCCCCATTGCAGCCTTGTCCCCCATTACAGCCTTGTCCCCCATTACAGCCTTGTCCCCCATTGCAGCCTTGTCCCCCATTACAGCCTTGTCCCCATTGCATCCTTGTCCCTCGTGCAGCCTTGTCCCCCATTGCAGCCTTGTCCCCCATTACAGCCTTGTCCCCCATTGCAGCCTTGTCCCCATTACAGCCTTGTCCCCATTGCAGCCTTGTCCCCCATTGCATCCTTGTCCCCATTGCAGCCTTGTCCCCCATTGCAGCCTTGTCCCCATTGCAGCCTTGTCCCCCATTACAGCCTTGTCCCCCATTGCAGCCTTGTCCCCCATTACAGCCTTGTCCCCCATTGCATCCTTGTCCCCATTGCAGCCTTGTCCCCCATTGCAGCCTTGTCCCCATTGCAGCCTTCTCCCCCATTACAGCCTTGTCCCCCATTGCAGCCTTGTCCCCCATTACAGCCTTGTCCCCCATTGCAGCCTTGTCCCCCATTACAGCCTTGTCCCCCATTGCAGCCTTGTCCCCCATTACAGCCTTGTCCCCCATTGCATCCTTGTCCCCTGTGCAGCCTTGTCCCCTGTGCAGCCTTGTCCCCCATTACAGCCTTATCCCCCATTGCAGCCTTGTCCCCCATTACAGCCTTGTCCCCCATTGCAGCCTTGTCCCCATTACAGCCTTGTCCCCATTGCAGCCTTGTCCCCCATTGCATCCTTGTCCCCATTGCAGCCTTGTCCCCCGTTGCATCCTTGTCCCCTGTGCAGCCTTGTCCCCCATTACAGCCTTGTTCCCCATTGCAGCCTTGTCCCCCATTACAGCCTTGTCCCCCGTTGCATCCTTGTCCCCTGTGCAGCCTTGTCCCCCATTACAGCCTTGTCCCCCATTGCAGCCTTGTCCCCCATTACAGCCTTGTCCCCCATTGCATCCTTGTCCCCATTGCAGCCTTGTCCCCCATTGCAGCCTTGTCCCCATTGCAGCCTTCTCCCCCATTACAGCCTTGTCCCCCATTGCAGCCTTGTCCCCCATTACAGCCTTGTCCCCCATTACAGCCTTGTCCCCCATTACAGCCTTGTCCCCCATTACAGCCTTGTCCCCCATTGCATCCTTGTCCCCCATTACAGCCTTGTCCCCCATTACAGCCTTGTCCCCCATTACAGCCTTGTCCCCCATTGCAGCCTTGTCCCCCATTGCATCCTTGTCCCCATTGCAGCCTTGTCCCCCATTGCAGCCTTGTCCCCCATTGCATCCTTGTCCCCATTGCAGCCTTGTCCCCCATTGCAGCCTTGTCCCCCATTGCATCCTTGTCCCCATTGCAGCCTTGTCCCCCATTGCAGCCTTGTCCCCATTGCAGCCTTGTCCCCCGTTGCATCCTTGTCCCCCATTACAGCCTTGTCCCCATTACAGCCTTGTCCCCCATTACAGCCTTGTCCCCATTACAGCCTTGTCCCCCATTACAGCCTTGTCCCCCATTACAGCCTTGTCCCCCATTGCATCCTTGTCCCCTGTGCAGCCTTGTCCCCCATTGCAGCCTTGTCCCCCATTACAGCCTTGTCCCCCATTGCAGCCTTGTCCCCCATTACAGCCTTGTCCCCCATTACAGCCTTGTCCCTCATGCAGCCTTGTCCCCCATTACAGCCTTGTCCCCCGTGCAGCCTTGTCCCCATTGCAGCCTTGTCCCCCATTGCAGCCTTGTCCCCCATTACAGCCTTGTCCCTCATGCAGCCTTGTCCCCCATTACAGCCTTGTCCCCCGTGCAGCCTTGTCCCCATTGCAGCCTTGTCCCCATTGCAGCCTTGTCCCCCATTGCAGCCTTGTCCCCCGTGCAGCCTTGTCCCCATTGCAGCCTTGTCCCCCATTACAGCCTTGTACCCCATTGCAGCCTTGTCCCCCATTACAGCCTTGTCCCCCATTGCAGCCTTGTCCCCCATTACAGCCTTGTCCCCCATTACAGCCTTGTCCCTCATGCAGCCTTGTCCCCATTACATCCTTGTCCCCCATTACAGCCTTGTCCCCATTACATCCTTGTCCCTCATGCAGCCTTGTCCCTCATGCAGCCTTGTCCCCCATTGCAGCCTTGTCCCCATTACAGCCTTGTCCCTCATGCAGCCTTGTCCCCCATTGCAGCCTTGTCCCCCATTGCAGCCTTGTCCCCCATTGCAGCCTTGTCCCCTGTGCAGCCTTGTCCCCCATTGCAGCCTTGTCCCCCATTACAGCCTTGTCCCCCATTGCAGCCTTGTCCCCCATTACAGCCTTGTCCCCCATTACAGCCTTGTCCCTCATGCAGCCTTGTCCCCCATTACAGCCTTGTCCCCCGTGCAGCCTTGTCCCCATTGCAGCCTTGTCCCCCATTGCAGCCTTGTCCCCCATTACAGCCTTGTCCCTCATGCAGCCTTGTCCCCCATTACAGCCTTGTCCCCCGTGCAGCCTTGTCCCCATTGCAGCCTTGTCCCCATTGCAGCCTTGTCCCCCATTGCAGCCTTGTCCCCCGTGCAGCCTTGTCCCCATTGCAGCCTTGTCCCCCATTACAGCCTTGTACCCCATTGCAGCCTTGTCCCCCATTACAGCCTTGTCCCCCATTGCAGCCTTGTCCCCCATTACAGCCTTGTCCCCCATTACAGCCTTGTCCCTCATGCAGCCTTGTCCCCATTACATCCTTGTCCCCCATTACAGCCTTGTCCCCATTACATCCTTGTCCCTCATGCAGCCTTGTCCCTCATGCAGCCTTGTCCCCCATTGCAGCCTTGTCCCCATTACAGCCTTGTCCCTCATGCAGCCTTGTCCCCCATTGCAGCCTTGTTCCCCATTGCAGCCTTGTCCCCCATTACAGCCTTGTCCCTCATGCAGCCTTGTCCCCCATTGCAGCCTTGTCCCCATTACAGCCTTGTCCCTCATGCAGCCTTGTCCCCCATTGCAGCCTTGTCCCCCATTGCAGCCTTGTCCCCCATTACAGCCTTGTCCCTCATGCAGCCTTGTCCCCCATTGCAGCCTTGTCCCCCATTACAGCCTTGTCCCCCATTGCAGCCTTGTCCCCATTACAGCCTTGTCCCCATTACAGCCTTGTCCCTCATGCAGCCTTGTCCCCATTACAGCCTTGTCCCTCATGCAGCCTTGTCCCCCATTACAGCCTTGTCCCCATTGCAGCCTTGTCCCCCATTACAGCCTTGTCCCCCATTGCAGCCTTGTCCCCCATTACAGCCTTGTCCCCCATTGCAGCCTTGTCCCCCATTACATCCTTGTCCCCATTGCAGCCTTGTCAGTGTCCATCACAGACATTTGGCATTTAAAAATGCAGCGCCGTTCTCGGCGACTTTCGGACGCACTCGGCTTTCGGCGGCTCACGCGGGACTGCGAGAGCTGCCGAGAACGGCCGAAACCTGCCTCAGAATCGGCGGGGGATCGCAGGGGATCGGTGTATAACATGCACCCACGTTTTTCCCCTGATTTTAAGAGGAAAAAAGTGTGTGTTATATGCCGATAAATACGGTATATTATTATTATTATTATTATTATTATACAGGATTTATATTATTATTATTATTATACAGGATTTATATTATTATTATACAGGATTTATATTATTATTATTATTATACAGGATTTATATTATTATTATACAGGATTTATATTATTATTATTATTATACAGGATTTATATTATTATTATACAGGATTTATATTATTATTATTATACAGGATTTATATTATTATTATTATTATACAGGATTTATATTATTATTATACAGGATTTATATTATTATTATTATACAGGATTTATATTATTTTTATTATACAGGATTTATATTATTATTATTATACAGGATTTATATTATTTTTATTATACAGGATTTATATTATTATTATACAGGATTTATATTATTTTTATTATACAGGATTTATATTATTATTATACAGGATTTATATTATTATTATTATACAGGATTTATATTTTTATTATACAGGATTTATATTATTATTATTATACAGGATTTATATTATTTTTATTATACAGGATTTATATTATTATTATACAGGATTTATATTATTTTTATTATACAGGATTTATATTATTATTATACAGGATTTATATTATTATTATTATACAGGATTTATATTATTTTTATTATACAGGATTTATATTATTATTATTATACAGGATTTATATTATTTTTATTATACAGGATTTATATTATTATTATACAGGATTTATATTATTTTTATTATACAGGATTTATATTATTATTATACAGGATTTATATTATTATTATTATACAGGATTTATATTATTATTATTATACAGGATTTATATTTTTATTATACAGGATTTATATTATTATTATACAGGATTTATATTATTTTTATTATACAGGATTTATATTATTATTATACAGGATTTATATTATTATTATTATACAGGATTTATATTATTATTATTATACAGGATTTATATAGCGCCAACAGTTTGTGCAGCGCTTTACAACATGAGTGCAGACAGTGCACTTACAATACAAATCAATACAGGAGGGATCAGAGGGCCCTGATCCTCAGAGCTTACAATCTAGAAGGGAGGGTCAAGTGGAAACAAAAGGTAATAACTGTGGGGGATGAGCTGATGGAGAAAATGATAATACAGTTGTTAGGTGGGGGTAGGGTAGTCTTCTCTGAAGAGAAGGGTTTTCAGGGATGTCTAGCTAATAGAGTAGGAGATAAGGGGACAGATTGGGGTAAGGAGTTCCATAGGATTGGAGAGGCTCAGGAGAAGTCCTGGAGACGAGCATGGGAGGAGGTGATGAGGGAACTAGAGATCAGAAGGTCTTGAGAGGAACGAAGAGAACGAGTAGGTTGGTATTTGGAGATCTGGTCAGTGATGTAGCTGGGGGATGAGTTGTGGATGGCTTGGTAAGAAGTTGTTAGTATTTTGAATTGAATTAGTTGGGCGATCGGAAGCCAGTGGAGGGATTGGCAGAGAGGGGTGGAGGACACAGAGCGATTGGTAAGGTGGATGAGTCTGGCAGCTGGTGTTAATTTTGTCGACTAAAACCGACTAAAACATTTTAGTCGACTAACTTAATACCGTTTTAGTTGACTAAAATACAAATAAAACAACTGAGATAACTAAAATACGACTGAAACTAAAAATGCCATTTTAGTGAAAAGACTTATGCTGCGTACACACGGTCGGTCTTTCAGATGGACTTTCAACGGACTTGCCTACACACGATCACACCAAAGTCCGACAGATTCGTACGTGATGACGTACACTGGACTAGAATAAGGAAGTTGATAGCCAGTAGCCAATAGCTACCCTAGCGTCGGTTTTCGTCCGTCAGTCTAGCATACAGATGAACGGGTTTTTCGACCGGACTCGAGTCCATCGGAAAGATTTGAAGCATGTTCCAAATCTAAAGTCCGTCAGATTTTCAACCGAAAAAGTCCACTGCAGGTCCGATGGAGCCCACACACGGTCGAATTGTCCGCCGGACTCGGTCAAAGAGTCCACGCGTGTGTATGCGGCTTAAGACGAAAACTGAATCGAGATTTGCTGCCAAAATTAACACTGCTGGCAGCGGCATTCATGATGGATTGAAGAGGTGATAGACTATGTAGAGGTAAGCCAATGAGGAGGGAGTTGCAGTAGTCGAGGTGAGAGATGACCAGGGAGTGAAGAGCTTTGTTGTGTCATTGGTTAGAAAGGGGCGTATTTTGGAGATGTTGCGGAGGTTGAGGCGGCAGGTTTTGGACAGTGATTGGATGTGTTGCTTAAAGGAGAGTTCAGAGTCCAGGACTACACCTAGAACCTTGGCATGTGGGGGATGGGCTTATAGTTGTGCCATCGATTTTGACAGAGAGATCAGAGGAAGGGGCATATGGGGGAGGAAAAATGATAAGTTCTGTTTTGGATAGATTGGGTTTGAGGAAGTGGTGTGACATCCAGACTGATATATCTGATAGTAAATTAGTGATACGTGAGGAGACAGAGGAAGTGAGCTGAGGGGTAGAGAAATAGATTTGGGTGTCGTCAGCGTAGAGGTGGTATTGGAAGCCATAGGAGGCCATCAGCTGACCCAGGGAGGAGGATTGAAAATAGGAGAGGTCCAAGAACAGAACCTTGGGGGACCCCAACTGAGAAAGGAAGAGGAGAGGAGGAAGTAGAGTTGTAAGAAACACTAAAGGTGCGGTTGGATAAGTAGGAAGAGAACCAGCGAAGAGTACAGTCACAGAGAACAAAGGCGTGGAGTATTTTGAGGAGGAGGGGGTGGTCAACCGTATCAAAGGCAGCAGAGAGGTCCAGAAGTAAGAGTACAGAGTAGTGTCCGTTGGGTTTGGCCGTTAGTAGATCATTTGTTAGATTTAGAAAACCATCTTCTGTGGAGTGTTGAGGATGAAATTCAGACTGAAGGGGATCAACTAGGCTATTATCAGTGAGGTGGACGCTCAGTCGGTTGTAGACCAGACGTTGGAGGAGTTTGGATAAGAAGGGGAGCAAGGAGATGGGGTGTAGGTTGTTAAGATTGGATGGGTCCAGTGAGGGCTTTTTAAGTATGGGGCGGACAAGTGCATGTTTTAGAGAGTTGGGGAAGATGCCAGAAGAGAGGGAGAGATTGAAGATGTGGGTTAGAGAGTGTAGAATAGAGCCAGAGGGTGAACGTGGCATTTGTGAGGGAACAGGATCCAGAGGGCAGGTGGTAAGGTGGACATTACCAAGTAGTTTAGCAACTTCATCTATAGTGGTGGGGGTGAAAGAGGGAAGTAATGATTGTGCCTGTGGGCATGAAGTGTAAAGTGTGGAGGGTATCTGAACAGTAGAGATCTCCTCGCGAATAGTATCAATCTTCTGTTTGAAGTGATTGGCGATCTCCTGGGCAGTGAGTGAGTTGGTGGGTGGAGGCGGTGGAGGATGAAGTAGAGAGTTGAAGGTGGAGGAGAGTTGACGGGGACGGGATGATAAGTTGCTAATGACAGTGATAAAATAGGTCTGCTTGGCAGTGAGGAGGCTGGAATTGTAATTTTGGAGGGCAGATTTATATTGGTTGAAATCTCTCTGGGACTTAGTCTTACGCCACAGGCGCTCATGAGCACGACTACGTTTTTTCAGACTGCTAGTATCATCTGTTTGCCAAGGTTGAAGGGGTCGGGGCCGGATTCTGTGTGTAGTGAGGGGGGCCAGTGAGTCCAGTGAGGCTAAAAGTGAGGTGTTGTAGACAGAAGTGGCCAGGTTGGTGCAGGATAGGGGTGAGATTTTGTCGTAGAGGTTGTCGGTATCAGAGTAGAGAAGAGAAGGGTTGAGATGACGTAGGTTTCTGTGGGTAACTTTTAGGCGGTTGGAGGGAGAGGAGGTGGAGGAGAGGAAGAGAGTGAAACTAATAAGGTGGTGATCAGAGAGAGGGAATGGATAGTTGGAGAAGTTGCATGAAGTGCATAGGTGGGAGAAAACGAGGTCAAGGATATTGCCTTCGGAGTGGGTAGGAGCATTTATCCACTGCTTCAGGTCAAAGGAGGATGTTAGGCTGAGAAGTTTGGAAGTAGCAGGAGTGTCAGTATTAATAGGCAGGGCCGTCTTTAATATTAATTGGACCCTGGGCAAAACTTTTCTTGGGGCCCCCCATGCAGTTTCGCTCTCCACCTGCTCGGAGACATACAATAAATAACAGCTAGACTCAAAATCAGTTTACTGAATCAGATCAGGCAGCTATTGCAATTGGTTGCCAGAGGTTACAGTGTATCATTACCACTCACTGACTGGTTGCTAGAGGTTACAGCTCACTGATTAGTTGCTAGAGGTTACAGCACATGATTTCTGCTTGTTGATTGGTTGCTAGAGATTACTGTGGATATGACCTCAGGGGGGCATGATATACATATCAATGCCGCTGGCCGTTGCTATTTACATATGAATGCCACCGCTATTTATATATGAATCATCAGAGTCATCTGTACACAACAATAGGGCAGAGCTGGACAGCATTAGTAGCAGCACTTCACACTGAGATATTGGGACACAGCACAGGACTAAAACCTCAAGAGATGAGGGAATTTAAACCAGGATAGTTTGCAAGTATGAGGCAGCTGCTTTGGACCCCACCACAATGACAGGGCCCAGGGCAGCTGCCCCTTTTTCCCTGCCTTAAAAACGGCCCTGTTAATAGGGATGTTGAAGTCTCCAAGAATGATTGTGGGGATTTCAGAAAAAAGAAAGTAGGGTAGCCAGGCAGAGAAGTCTTCAAGAAAGGTTGATACTGGTCCAGGGGGCCTGTAGATCACGGCTATTCTTAAAGAAACTGGAGTGAAAAGACGAATGCAGTGTGCTTCGAAAGAGGAGAGTGACAGAGAGGGAGGTGGACCACTTACATCCACTGGATCTGGGGGAGTGAGTCCAGAGAAGACCACCATGGAATATATATATATAATGTTTGGGGGTTTTAAGTCATTTTCTAGCAAAAAATACGGGGTTTTATTTGTAAGCAACAAGTGTCAGGAATAGGCTTAGACATGAAGAGGTTAATGAATTAAAAAAAAAATAGTAAAGTTAGCCAAATTTTTGTGGGAAGATGATGTTACACCGAGTTAATTAGATACCTAACATGTCACATTGTAAAGCACCGCGCAAACTGTTGGCGCGATATAAATCCAGTATATTAATAATAATGTCACGCTTTAAAATTGCACACGCTCGAGGAATGGTACTTAAAATTCTCCACAGGCAAAGCATTAAAATGTTCTACAGGTTACCAGTTGGGAGTTACAGAGGTGGTCTAGTGCTAGAATTATTGCTCTCACGCTAACGATCGCGGCGATACCTCACATGTGTGGTGTTTGATCGCTGTTTACATTTGCGGCACGACTTACCTATTTGCTTCTGGTGCGAGCAACGTGGGACGGGGCGCTTCAAATTTTTTATTTTTACTTATTTATTTTACTATTTTGCTTTAAACTGTCCCTTTAATTTTTCATAATTTTTTGGTTCACTTTTATTGCTGTCACAAAGAATGTAAACACCCCATGTGACAGTAATAGGAGGTGACAGGTCCTCTTTATGGAGAGATCTGGGGTCTATAATGAATGTAAACATCCCATGTGACAGTAATAGATGGTGACAGGTCCTCTTTATGGAGAGATCTGGGGTCTATAATGAATGTAAACATCCCATGTGACAGTAATAGGAGGTGACAGGTCCTCTTTATGGAGAGATCTGGGGTCTATAATGAATGTAAACATCCCATGTGACAGTAATAGATGGTGACAGGTCCTCTTTATGGAGAGATCTGGGGTCTATAATGAATGTAAACATCCCATGTGACAGTAATAGGAGGTGATGGGTCCTCTTTATGGAGAGATCTGGGGTCTATAATGAATGTAAACATCCCATGTGACAGTAATAGACGGTGACAGGTCCTCTATATGGAGAGATCTGGGGTCTATAATGAATGTAAACATCCCATGTGACAGTAATAGACGGTGACAGGTCCTCTTTATGGAGAGGTCTGGGGTCTATAATGAATGTAAACATCCCATGTGACAGTAATAGGAGGTGACAGGTCCTCTTTATGGAGAGATCTGGGGTCTATAATGAATGTAAACATCCCATGTGACAGTAATAGGTGGTGACAGGTCCTCTTTATGGAGAGATCTGGGGTCTATAATGAATGTAAACATCCCATGTGACAGTAATAGACGGTGACAGGTCCTCTTTATGGAGAGGTCTGGGGTCTATAATGAATGTAAACATCCCATGTGACAGTAATAGGAGGTGACAGGTCCTCTTTATGGAGAGATCTGGGGTCTATAATGAATGTAAACATCCCATGTGACAGTAATAGACAGTGACAGGTCCTCTTTATGGAGAGATCTGGGGTCTATAATGAATGTAAACATCCCATGTGACAGTAATAGGAGGTGACAGGTCCTCTTTATGGAGAGATCTGGGGTCTATAATGAATGTAAACATCCCATGTGACAGTAATAGGAGGTGACAGGTCCTCTTTATGGAGAGATCTGGGGTCTATAATGAATGTAAACATCCCATGTGACAGTAATAGGAGGTGACAGGTCCTCTTTATGGAGAGATCTGGGGTCTATAATGAATGTAAACATCCCATGTGACAGTAATAGGAGGTGACAGGTCCTCTTTATGGAGAGATCTGGGGTCTATAATGAATGTAAACATTCCATGTGACAGTAATAGGAGGTGACAGGTCCTCTTTATGGGGAGATCTGGGGTCTATAATGAATGTAAACATCCCATGTGACAGTAATAGACGGTGACAGGTCCTCTTTATGGAGAGATCTGGGGTCTATAATGAATGTAAACATCCCATGTGACAGTAATAGGAGGTGACAGGTTCTCTTTATGGAGAGATCTGGGGTCTATAATGAATGTAAACATCCCATGTGACAGTAATAGACGGTGACAGGTCCTCTTTATGGAGAGATCTGGGGTCTATAATGAATGTAAACATCCCATGTGACAGTAATAGACGGTGACAGGTCCTCTTTATGTAGAGATCTGGGGTCTATAATGAATGTAAACATCCCATGTGACAGTAATAGGAGGTGACAGGTCCTCTTTATGGAGAGATCTGGGGTCTATAATGAATGTAAACATCCCATGTGACAGTAATAGGAGGTGACAGGTCCTCTTTATGGAGAGATCTGGGGTCTATAATGAATGTAAACATCCCATGTGACAGTAATAGGAGGTGACAGGTCCTCTTTATGGAGAGATCTGGGGTCTATAATGAATGTAAACATCCCATGTGACAGTAATAGGAGGTGACAGGTCCTCTTTATGGAGAGATCTGGGGTCTATAATGAATGTAAACATCCCATGTGACAGTAATAGGAGGTGACAGGTCCTCTTTATGGAGAGATCTGGGGTCTATAATGAATGTAAACATCTCATGTGACAGTAATAGGGGGTGACAGGTCCTCTTTATGGAGAGATCTGGGGTCTATAATGAATGTAAACATCCCATGTGACAGTAATAGGAGGTGACAGGTCCTCTTTATGGAGAGATCTGGGGTCTATAATGAATGTAAACATCCCATGTGACAGTAATAGGAGGTGATGGGTCCTCTTTATGGAGAGATCTGGGGTCTATAATGAATGTAAACATCCCATGTGACAGTAATAGACGGTGACAGGTCCTCTTTATGGAGAGATCTGGGGTCTATAATGAATGTAAACATCCCATGTGACAGTAATAGGAGGTGACAGGTCCTCTTTATGGAGAGATCTGGGGTCTATAATGAATGTAAACATCTCATGTGACAGTAATAGACGGTGACAGGTCCTCTTTATGGAGAGATCTGGGGTCTATAATGAATGTAAACATCCCATGTGACAGTAATAGGGGGTGACAGGTCCTCTTTATGGAGAGATCTGGGGTCTATAATGAATGTAAACATCCCATGTGACAGTAATAGGGGGTGACAGGTCCTCTTTATGGAGAGATCTGGGGTCTATAATGAATGTAAACATCCCATGTGACAGTAATAGGCGGTGACAGGTCCTCTTTATGGAGAGATCTGGGGTCTATAATGAATGTAAACATCCCATGTGACAGTAATAGGAGGTGACGGGTCCTCTTTATGGAGAGATCTGGGGTCTATAATGAATGTAAACATCCCATGTGACAGTAATAGGAGGTGACAGGTCCTCTTTATGGAGAGATCTGGGGTCTATAATGAATGTAAACATTCCATGTGACATTAATAGGTGGTGACAGGTCCTCTTTGCAGGTGGGTCATCTGTACATGGCAATAGGGCAGAGCTGGGCAGCATTAGTAACAGAACTTCACAGTGAGAAATCAGGACACAGCACGGGACTATATCTTCAAGGGACAAGGAAATTTATACTGGGATAGTTGGCAAGTATGAGGCAGCTGCTTTGGGCACCATAAAAATGATGGGGCCCAGGACAGCTGCCCCTTTTGCCCTACCTTAAAGATGGCCCTGTGCATAGGTGTGCACACCCTTAATACTTTTGTTGAAGCACCTTTTGATGTTATTCCAGCACTCGGTCTTTTTTGGGGATGAGTCTATCAGCATGGAACCTCTTGACTTGGCAATATTTGCCCGTTCTTCTTTTCAAAAACACTCCACATCTGTCAGATTGCGAGGACATCTCCTGTGCACAGCCCTCTTCAGATCTCCCCACAGATTTGGGATTCAGGTCTGGGCTCCAGCTGGGAATCTTCTTCTGGTGAAGCCATTCCTTTGTTGATTTGGATGGATATTTCGGGTTGTTGTCATTCTGAAAGATGAAGTTCTTCTTCATGTTCAGCTTTCTAGCAGAAGCCTGAAGGTTTTTGCCAATATCGACTGGTATTTGGAACTGTTCATGATTCCCTCTACCTTGACTAAGGCCCCTTGTTCCAACTGAAGAAAAACAGCCCCAAAGCATGATGCTGCCACCACCATGCTTCACGGTGGGTATTGGTGTTCTTTTGGTGATGTGTAAGTGTTGTTTTTGCGCCGAACATATGTTTTGGAATTATGGCCAAAAAGTTCAACCTTGGTTTCCTCAGACCAGAACACATTTTCCCCACATGCTTTCGGGACACTTCAGATGTGTTTTTGCAAAATTTAGCCGGGCTTGGATGTTTTTCTTGGTAAGAAAAGTCTTCCGTCTTGTCCTTCTACCCCATAGCCCAGACATATGAGGAATACGGTAGATTGTTGTCACCACGCAGCCAGTAGGGATGGGCCGAATGGACCCCCTGTTTGGTTCGCACCAGAACTTCCGAACGCTGCAAAAGTTCGGACCCCAATTATCGAACCCCATTAAAGTCAATGGGACCCGAACGTCAAAAGTGCCCATTTTGAAGACTTATATGCAAGTAATTGGGCATACAATGGGTATAGGGGTCCGGGTCCTGCCCTGGGGGACACGGATCAATTAAAAAAAAAAGTTTGTGAAAAACCTTATTTTTTAAATGAGCAGTGATTTTTTGATTTTTAAAGTGAAAACATAAAAACGAAAAACTCCTTCTAATATAGTGCCCGGGGGGGTCCCCTTAGTCTACCTGTAAAGTGGCAGATCTGTACCATGTCTAGAATCTGCTGCAGCAGTTATTGCATTTATAAAGCCAAAAAAAAAAAAAAGACATTTTCCCTGCAAACTGCCTTTATTATGCTCAGCAACAGCTGGGGGGCCAGAAGTGTGTAAGATGAGGAGCCAGAAGTGTGTATGAGGAGGAGCCAGAAGTGTGTATGATGAGGAGCCAGAAGTGTGTATGATGAGGAGCCAGAAGTGTGTATGATGAGGAGCCAGAACTGTGTATTATGAGGAGCCAGAAGTGTGTATGATGAGGAGCCAGTGTGTGTGATGAGGAGCCAGTGTGTATGATGAGGAGCCAGAAGTGTGTATTATGAGGAGCCAGAAGTGTGTATGATGAGGAGCCAGAACTGTGTATTATGAGGAGCCAGAAGTGTGTATGATGAGGAGCCAGTGTGTGTGATGAGGAGCCAGTGTGTATGATGAGGAGCCAGAAGTGTGTATTATGAGGAGCCAGAAGTGTGTATGATGAGGAGCCAGAAGTGTGTATGATGAGGAGCCAGAAGTGTGTATGATGAGGAGCCAGAAGTGTGTATGATGAGGAGCCAGAAGTGTGTATGATGAGGAGCCAGAACTGTGTATTATGAAGAGCCAGAAGTGTGTATGATGAGGAGCCAGTGAGTATGATGAGGCCACAATGTAGCGCACTGGGAACAAGATTAGAGATTTTTTGGACACATTCTGGTGTCACTTTGACTTTGGATAGAAGTAACGGGTGCGTTAAAATTGGTCTTTGAGTGTCGGTGGCGCCTTCCCACCGTAACCCTATAGAGGTGCTCTTGATAAAGGCAAAAAAAATTGCAATGATATGTACCTGTCAAACAGGTGCTGAAAAATTGGTCTTTGGGTGTCGGTGGCGCCTTCCCACCGTAACCCTATAGAGGTAATCTTGATGAAAGCCAGAATTGGCCTTGATGTAAAAAATTGCAATGATATTCACCTGTCAGACAGGTGCTGAAAGATTGGTCTTTGGGTGTTAATTGTGCCCATGAAACCTACACCAAAAAAATTCTTCCAGATGAAATGATTGAACACCCTCAAAACTAGTCAGCCTTGAAGTCCTGCAGAGATTCCACATCCCAAGAAAAGACTTAATCATTGAGATCGGCATCAGGGGCTTCACAGCTGCTAATCAAGGACTGATTTTTATAAAAGTCAAACGGTCTACGGAGTCTGTGGACAGATGCGTTCTATGATCAACGAAACCTCCTGCAGCACTGAATGCCCATTCTGAAAGCACGCTGGATGCAGGGCAGCCCAACAACTCAATAGCATACTGGGCAATTTCTGGCCAGTGGTCTATTCTCATGACCCAGTAAGTCAGTGGTGGATCATCAGCTGGAAAGCTCCCCATCTCTGTTTTGGCCCAGAGGGAATCGTCCGCCATGTGATGCAAACGCTGGCGATGGGTTGTGGAAGCTGACAGCACTGGGCGGCGAGGACTAAAAAAAAAATTCCAAAATGCCTCACTTAGGCGGAGGCCTTCTCCAAAGCTCCTCTCTTGACCAACAGCAGACTCAAAACGACGTTCTCCACCACACTGTAACCTACTGGAGTCAGGAAAAACGTTCAATAATATCCCTTTCATGACTAAGCCTATTTTTGAAATTTGGTGTTTACAAGTTAAAATCCGTATTTTTTGCTAGAAAATTACTTAGAGTTCCCAAACATTATATATATTTTTTTAGCAGAGAATCTAGAGAATAAAATGGCGATTGTTGCAATATTTTATATCACACGGTATTTGTGCAGCGGTGTTTTAAACGCAAATTTTTGGAAAAGGGACGCTTTCATGAATTTTAAAAAATCCAAACAGTAAAGTTACCCCAATTTTTTTGTATAATGTGAAAGATGATGTTACGCCGAGTAAATAGATACCAAACATGTCACCCTTTATAATTGCACGCACTCGTGGAATGGCGACAAACTACGGTACCTATGAATTTCCATAGGCGACGCTTTCAATTTTTTTTACAGTTACCAGGTTTAAGTTACAGAGGAGGTCTAGGGCTAGAATTATTGCTCTCACTCTGACGATCGCGGCGATACCTCACATGTGTGATTTGAACACCGTTTACATATGCGGGCGCAACTTCCGTATGCGTTTTCTTTGCTGCGCGAGCTCGCGGGGACGGGGGCGCTTTAAAAATTTTCTTTTTTTTTTTTTTTTTATTTTCTTTTTTTTTATACTTGTAAATTGTGTTTAAAAAAAAAATTTTTTTTTTTTACTTTTATTGCTGTCACAAGGAATGTAAACATCCCTTGTAACAGTAATAGGTGGTGACAGGTACTCTTTATGGAGGGATCAGTTGTCTAAAAGACCCCCCGATCCCTCCTCTGCACTTCACAGTATTCAGATCGCCGAAAATGGTGATTCTGAACACTGTATATTTTTTTTAAAACCGGCGTCATTGGCAGCCGAGTAAACGGGAAGTGACGTCATGACGTCGCTTCCGCGTTTACATTGAGAAGGCTGGAACGAAGCCGCCCACAGCTTCGTTCCAGCCCGCCCCCAGCCGCCGAAGGCGGCCGATTGGACACCGGGCTTCCCGATTGCACGGGAGGCCCGGTAAGAGCGGCGGGAGGGGGGACGTCCCCTCCCGCTCCTCCAGTATAACAGCCGAGCGGCTTTTAGCTGCATCGGTTGTTATATACGGGTAGCCGATCGCAGGCTCGAAACAACGGTACCGGGATGATGCCTGCAGCTGCGGGCATCATCCCGGTATAACCCCGGAAAGCCGAGTACGCAGATGTGCGTACGGTCGGCGGGAAGGGGATAAAATCCTCTTTAACGCGTCTTCAAGAGATTTTATCTTCTGCACTCTCTGTGTGGATGGGATGAGTTCTGAGACCTTCCCCTTATAACGGTAGTCAAGGAGGGTTGCCAACCAGTAATCATCCTTCTCCTTTATGCCACATATTGTTGGGTCCTTTCGCAGGTTTTGAAGCATGAGGTTGCCCATGCGCCTAAAATTTGCCAAGGCTTGAGAAGCAGACTCCTCGGGGGTCACTCAGGATGACAGCATCTAGAACTTCCTCCTCCCAGCCACGTACTACTCTCAAGGGTCCTGGGGTTGGAAAGCCATCGCTTACAGATTGACGCATGTCTTCCTCTTCTTTGAAGCCTATGAAAGTGCCAGAATCCTCCTCCTCATCCTCCTCATCCTCCTCCCCTCTCTCCTCATGTGTGTTCTGTGACATAGGAATGATGGTGTCTAGATAAAGTGGGCCTTGAGAGGAAAGAAGTTCTCCTCTTCCTCCAGTGCAGTCCTGTCCATAATGCCATGCAGAGTCTGCTCCAGCAGGAACACAACAGGGATTGTGTCACTGATGCATGCACTGTCATGGCTCACCATCCTTGTGGCCTCCTCAAATTATTATTATTATTATTATACAGGATTTATATAGCGCCAACAGTTTGCGCAGCGCTTGGTGACAATACAGTGCATGCATCCTTAATGATCAGCCATTGGCGTGGGGAAAAAATCTGAAGCGGCCTGAGTCTGCCATATTCGCACAGGTACTCGTTGACGGTCCTCTGCTGTATGTATAGCTGCTGCAGCATTCCCAAAGTCGACTTCCATCTGGTGGGTATGTCACAAATCAGGCGGTTTACAGGCAGGTGGATTTCCTGCTGAATTTCAGCCAACCGAGCACTGGCCTGAAATGGCTACAGACTCTTCTGGCCAGCTTTAGTACATCTTGCAACTCTGGGTACGTACTTAGGAAACGCTGCACCACCAAATTAAGGACACGTGCCAGGCATGGCACATGCGTCAACTTTCCCTGTCTAAGGGCGGACAGGAGGTTTGAGCCATTATCGCACACCACCATTCCTGGCTCCAGCTGGCGTGGTGTGAACCACCTATGGGCCTGTCCCTGCAGAGCTGCAAGAATCTCTGCTCCGGTGTGGTTCCTGTCCACTAAACATGCCAGCTGAAGCACTGCATGGCACCTTTTAGCCTGACTCTGGGAAAAGCCCTTTGAACGCTTAGGGGGTACCTGATGTTCATAGGACAATTCTGCAGATGAGGGCATGGAGGTGGCAGAGGAGGAGGAAGAGGAAGAGAGGGTAGAGCTCACAGGTCTGGCATCATTACCACCAGCTGTATGGAGACGTGGGGGCACAACAAGCTGCAGCACGGAGCCCTGTCCTGCATCCTTTTGAGTTGCAAGCAGTGTTACCCAGTGTGCTGTGAATGAAATATATCGTCCCTGTTGGACCAAGTGCCAGCAGTAAAGTGGATTTTATGGCTGACTGCCTTGCCCAACGATGCCAGAACATTTCCTTCCATGTGATGGTAGAGAGATGGAATGGCCCTATGTGAAAAACAGTAGCGACTGGGAACCTGCCATTGTGGTACAGCACATTGTGCGAATTCACTGAAAGGGGGCAGAATCCACCAGGCTGAAAGGCAGAAGTTGGAGAGCCAACAGCTTTGACAAGCTTGCATTCAGATGCTGGGCATGTGGGTGGCAGGGACTGTACTTTTTTTTCCCGCTGCAGCAGATGGGGCAGAGAAATTTGCAGTCTACAGCTGGTGGTGTGCTGCCTGTGCTATAACATCATCCCTGTCAGTGGAGGATGCTGAGAGGTAAGTGGGTAGCAGGGGCAGACTGAAGTGGGTAAGGAGGAGGAAGAGGGACAGATTTGTGCCCCTTTTGTGTGGCTTTTAGGTGCTCTTGCCAACAGGCTGAGTGGTTGGATGTTAAATGCCTTGTTAGGCATGTGGTACCCAAATGGTTGGTGTTTTTGCCACGTTTGATGTGCCTGTGACACAATTTGCAGATAACAACAGTGCGATCTGCTGCAGATGTGCTGAAAAAGGCCCAGACAGCTGAGCTGTGGGGGATGGGTCGGGAGATATCAGCTACAGAATGTGATGGAATAGGGGGGCTGCTCTCTACTCTTTCTTGATGTCGGCCTCCTTGGGGTTGTGCCACCTCACCTTCAGTTTCCTCCTCTGCTCTATCTGGCATCCAAGTCGCCAAGTGACCTCATCATCATCTCCATATCCTCCATCTTCATCTCCTCCATCTTCATCATTACCACTGGAGACAACTTGGCAATATGCTGTGGCTTGGGGAACACAAATGCCAATTTGTCTACCAGTGTTCCTCCCTCTCTCTAGGCTCATGTTCCTCTCATCTTCAACCTCAGAACCAACATCTGAATCCAGTAATGGCTGGGCATCATCAAGGGGCAAGTGGCTGATCCTGTGGTCAAATAACTCCTGACTCCTCCTTGGCTGATGTTGGGGCTATGGCAGGAATAGATGTGGACAAGGAGGCAGGTTTATCCACTCTGGTAACTGCAGGGGACAGCACACTTGTCTCTGCTTGTGTGACAGAGGATGAGGAGGATGAGGAAGGTTTAGCCAGTCCACCACCTCCTCTGCATGCTGTGGCTGGATAGCACGGGCAAACTCACTAAACAGAGGAAATGATGCCCTGCCTGAGAATTGAACCACCACGTCCACCTTTGCCTGTTGTCACATTTGTTGCTGGCCCCCTTACAGTGCCAAGAGAACATATGCCTCTCCTTGCTGTCCTCCCAGACATTATTGGAAGGGAAGGGGCGGTGCTTATAAGAAAATGTAAAGAAGAAGTTGAAATCGGTATGTAGATGCACTTTAATCAATGTAAAGAGGTGTTTTGGTGCACTTTAATTTGAGTACTCACACTACACAGACACACTCCACGAATATACTATAATATACTGCAATATAATGCATCAAACGTACAGTGCCACACACAACTATATGGCATTAAACTGGCAGTAACGTACACATAAGTAAATGGTGTTAAACTGGCGGTAACGCACAAAACTATATGGCGTTAAACTGGCAGTAACGCAATCAAATAGATGGTGTTCAACCGTCACTACACTGACGCTATCTGAACTGTCCCTACTCTAGCTATACACTAATGTAAAGATTACTGACACGGTCTCACTACACTACATTGAAACTATCTGAGCTGTCCCTACTCTAGCTGTGGTCTGTAAGGGCTGAACTGTTCGCACATCCCTAACAGCCAGTACTTGCCAGATATTCCTAGAGCTCCTTTACTGTTGCTGTAGGCCTCTTGACAGCCTCCCTGACCAGTTTTCTTCTCGTCTTTCTATCAGGGATGAAGGTAAGGGGAAAATAATACTGGGAGTATGCTATATGCCCCCTAACCTGAGGGAGGAAGTGGAGACAGATCTCCTATCACAATTTGGATTAGCAGCAAGGATGGGAAGTGTTATCATAATGAGGGATTTTAATTATCCAGACATAGACTGGGCGGAGGGAACCGCGCATTCATCTAAGGCTCGCCAGTGAATTTTATGGGTCAGATGGTAGACGCACCAACTAGAAATAAAACATTACTGGATCTACTGATTAACAACAATACAGACCTGATCACAGATGTGGAAATATGGGGCAATTTAGGTAACAGCGATCACAGGTCAATTAGTTTCAGTATAAATCACACAAATAGGAAACATGAAGGGAACACAAAGACATTGAATTTCAAAAGAGCCAACTTCCCTAAACTACAAACCTTGCTAAAAGGCATAAATTGGGATAAAATATTAGGAACAAAGAATACAGAGGAGAGATGGGTTTGCTTTAAGAGCATATTAAATAAGGGCATTAGCCAATGTATCCCATTGGGTAATAAATTTAAAAGAGAGAACAAAAGTCCTGGATGGCTTAACTCCAATGTAAAAATGCATATAAAAGCAAAGGAGAAAGTCTTCAAAAAATACAAGGTTGAGGGATCATCCTCAGCATTCAGACTTTATAAAGAATGCAACAAGAAATGTAAGGGTGCAATTAGGACGGCTAAGATAGAACATGAAAGACACATAGCGGAGGAGAGCAAAAAAAAAATCCCAAGAAATTCTTTAAGTATGTAAACAGTAAAAAAGGGAGGACAGACCATATTGGCCCCATAAAGAATGAGGAAGGACATCTGGTTATAAAGGATGGGGAGATGGCAAAGGTATTGAATTTATTCTTCTCCTCAGTCTTCATGAGTGAATTGGGGGGCTTCAGTAACCAAAACTGCAGTGTTTATCCTCATGACACAACACAGGAAGCACCTCCATGGTTAACAGAGGACGGAATTAAAATTAGACATGAGAAACTTAACATTAATAAATCACCGGGACCAGATGGCTTGCATCCGAGGGTACTTAGGGAACTCAGTCAAGTGATTGCCAGACCATTGTTCCTAATTTTTACTGACAGTCTACTGACTGGAATGGTACCAGCTGATTGGAGAAAAGCCAATGTAGCACCAATATTTAAAAAGGGCCCAAAATACATCCCTGGGAATTACAGACCAGTTAGCCTAACATCAATAGTATGTAAACTCTTGGAGGGGATGATAAGGGACTATATACAAGATTTTAGTAATGAGAACGGTATCATTAGCAGTAATCAGCATGGATTCATGAAGAATCGTTCTTGCCAAACCAATCTATTAACCTTCTATGAGGAGGTGAGTTGCCATCTAGATAAAGGAAGGCCCGTAGACGTGGTGTATCTGGATTTTACAAAAGCATTTGACACAGTTCCCCATAAACGTTTACTGTACAAAATAAGGTCCGTTGGCATGGACCATAGGGTGAGTACATGGATTGAAAACTGGCTACAAGGGCGAGTTCAGAGGGTGGTGATAAATGGGGAGTACTCAGAATGGTCAGGGGTGGGTAGTGGGGTTCTCCAGGGTTCTGTGCTGGGACCAATCCTATTTAATTTGTTCATAAACGATCTGGAGGATGGGATAAACAGTTCAATCTCTGTATTTGCAGACGATACTAAGCTAAGCAGGGCAATAACTTCTCCGCAGGATGTGGAAACCTTGCCAAAAGATCTGAACAAATGAATGGGGGAGGGGCGACTACATGGCAAATGAGGTTCAATGTAGAAAAATGTAAAATAATGGATTTGGGTGGTAAAAATCTGAATACAATCTATAGACTGGGGGGAGAACCTCTGGGGGGATCTAGGATGGAAAAGGACCTGGGGGTCCTAGTAGATGATAGGCTCAGCAATGACATGCAATGCCAAGCTGCTGCTAATAAAGCAAACAGAATATTGGCATTAAAAAGGGGATCAACTCCAGAGATAAAACGATAATTCTCCCGCTCTACAAGACTCTGGTCCGGCCGCACCTGGAGTATGCTGTCCAGTTCTGGGCACCAGTCCTCAGGAGGGATGTACTGGAAATGGAGCGAGTACAAAGAAGGGCAACAAAGCTAATAAAGGGTCTGGAGGATCTTAGTTATGAGGAAAGGTTGTGAGCTCTGAACTTATTCTCTCTGGAGAAGAGACGCTTGAGAGGGGATATGATTTCATTATACAAATACTGTACTGGTGACCCCACAATATACAAATACCGGACTGGTGACCCCACAATATACAAATACTGTACTGGTGACCCCACAATAGGGAGAAAACTTTTTCGCAGAAGGGAGTTTAACAAGACACGTGGCCACTCATTAAAATTAGAAGAAAAGAGGTTTAACCTTAAACTACGTAGAGGGTTCTTTACTGTAAGAGCGGCAAGGATGTGGAATTCCCTTCCACAGGCGGTGGTCTCAGCGGGGGGCATCGATAGCTTCAAGAAACTATTAGATAATCACCTGAATGACCACAACATACAGGGATATATAATGTAATACTGACATATAATCACACACATAGGTTGGACTTGATGGACTTGTGTCTTTTTTCAACCTCACCTACTATATAACTATGTAAGTTTTGGAGGGACGTCCAGTTCTTGGTAAGGTCGCTGTTGTGCCATATTTTCTCCACTTGATAACGGTCTTCACTGTGTTCCATGGTATATCTAATGCCTTGGACCCTTCTCCTGACTGATACCTTCTAAAAATTAGATCCCTCTAGGGTGCCCACGTGTCCCGGATTGCACAATTAGCAGGTCTGTCCCGGGTCCCTTCATTCTGGGACAATACAGTGTCCTGGAATGAAACTGACAGAGCGAGCAAACCCCGCCATAGCGCTGGCACTCGCTCCGCCTCCAGCTCCACCTGATACTCTGGCCATTGGTTGCTATAGCCGCCTCCAGTGTTCCCAGTGTGATCCCTGTACCTCCAGTGTTCCCAGTGTGATCCCTGTACCTCCAGTGTTCCCAGTGTGATCCCTGTACCTCCAGTGTTCCCAGTGTGATCCCTGTACCTCCAGTGTTCCCAGTGTGATCCCTGTACCTCCAGTGTTCCCAGTGTGATCCCTGTACCTCCAGTGTTCCCTGTACCTCCAGTGTTCCCAGTGTGATCCCTGTACCTCCAGAGTTCCCTGTACCTCCAGTGTTCCCAGTGTGATCCCTGTACCTCCAGTGTTCCCAGTGTGATCCCTGTACCTCCAGTGTTCCCAGTGTGATCCCTGTACCTCCAGTGTTCCCTGTACCTCCAGTGTTCCCAGTGTGATCCCTGTACCTCCAGTGTTCCCAGTGTGATCCCTGTACCTCCAGTGTTCCCAGTGTGATCCCTGTACCTCCAGTGTTCCCAGTGTGATCCCTGTACCTCCAGTGTTCCCAGTGTGATCCCTGTACCTCCAGTGTTCCCAGTGTGAGCCCTGTACCTCCAGTGTTCCCAGTGTGAGCCCTGTACCTTTAGTGTTCCCAGTGTGATCCCTGTACCTCCAGTGTTCCCTGTACCTCCAGTGTTCCCAGTGTGATCCCTGTACCTCCAGTGTTCCCTGTACCTCCAGTGTTCCCAGTGTGATCCCTGTACCTTTAGTGTTCCCAGTGTGATCCCTGTACCTCCAGTGTTCCCAGTGTGATCCCTGTACCTCCAGTGTTCCCAGTGTCATCCCTGTACCTCCAGTGTTCCCAGTGTCATCCCTGTACCTCCAGTGTTCCCAGTGTCATCCCTGTACCTCCAGTGTTCCCAGTGTCATCCCTGTACCTCCAGTGTTCCCAGTGTCATCCCTGTACCTCCAGTGTTCCCAGTGTGATCCCTGTACCTCCAGGGTTCCCAGTGTGATCCCTGTACCTCCAGGGTTCCCAGTGTGATCCCTGTACCTCCAGGGTTCCCAGTGTGATCCCTGTACCTCCAGGGTTCCCTGTACCTCCAGTGTTCCCAGTGTGATCCCTGTACCTCCAGTGTTCCCAGTGTCATCCCTGTACCTCCAGGGTTCCCAGTGTGATCCCTGTACCTCCAGGGTTCCCAGTGTGATCCCTGTACCTCCAGGGTTCCCAGTGTGATCCCTGTACCTCCAGGGTTCCCAGTGTGATCCCTGTACCTCCAGGGTTCCCAGTGTGATCCCTGTACCTCCAGGGTTCCCAGTGTGATCCCTGTACCTCCAGGGTTCCCAGTGTGATCCCTGTACCTCCAGGGTTCCCTGTACCTCCAGTGTTCCCAGTGTGATCCCTGTACCTTCAGTGTTCCCTGTACCTCCAGTGTTCCCATTGTGATCCCTGTACCTCCAGTGTTCCCATTGTGATCCCTGTACCTTCAGTGTTCCCTGTACCTCCAGTGTTCCCATTGTGATCCCTGTACCTTCAGTGTTCCCTGTACCTCCAGTGTTCCCAGTGTGATCCCTGTACCTTCAGTGTTCCCAGTGTGATCCCTGTACCTTCAGTGTTCCCAGTGTGATCCCTGTACCTCCAGTGTTCCCATTGTGATCCCTGTACCTCCAGTGTTCCCATTGTGATCCCTGTACCTTCAGTGTTCCCTGTACCTCCAGTGTTCCCATTGTGATTGGGAAGGACAAGGTAGGGTAGGAGGTGGATGGGAAGGACAGACAGGTGAAGGAATGAAGCCACAGACAATGCTAAATACTGAATTTTATTAGAAAAACTATTTTATACAAAGTATTAGAGATGGTGGCAGGCTGCGTACATGGCCGCCGCGTCCTAAAAACCCAAATAAAGTGCCAACCGCGTACCATAGACACACACACACAGTGTGCAGTACACACAGCGCACCCAACGCACGCACAGCCCGCTGCAGAGAATGCACCAACATACACAGGCCACACACACACACACACAATGTATAAAAAGAAATGACATCCCCCTCCCCTCCCCCCCCCACTACATACACCACACAGACATGTCTCCATACACATGCACACACACACACACGTGTACACACACACACAAACACACACGTGTACACACACAGACACAATGTACACAGACACACATGTACACACACACACACAGACTCCTCCATATACAACCAGATCTGGTTTTTGTTCTTCTGTTACAGAGGACTGCGCTGGGGGCGGAGCCGGGGATACATCTGTAATAGAGGAGGGCGGAGTAATTAGAACAAGCAGTATGATTGGCTGTAGTCTTCATTATAATAATCATTAACTTAAATGTCTCATACACCTCTGTACCCTCCCATTGGACAGTAATATGCAGCCTCCTCTCTTCCCATTGGACAGTAATATGCAGCCTGCTCTCTCCCCCATTGGACAGTAATATGCAGCCTCCCCTCTCCCCCATTGGACAGTAATATGCAGCCTCCCCTCTCCCCCATTGGACAGTAATATGCAGCCTCCCCTCTCCCCCATTGGACAGTAATATGCAGCCTCCCCTCTCCCCCATTGGACAGTAATATGCAGCCTCCTCTCTTCCCATTGGACAGTAATATGCAGCCTCCCCTTTCCCCCATTGGACATTAATATGCAGCCTCCTCTCTCCCCCATTGGACAGTAATATGCAGCCTCCCCTTTCCCCCATTGGACAGTAATATGCAGCCTCCTCTCTCCACATTGGACAGTAATATGCAGCCTCCCCTTTCCCCCATTGGACAGTAATATGCAGCCTCCTCTCTCCCCATTGGCCAGTAATATGCAGCCTCCCCTTTCCCCCATTGGACAGTAATATGCAGCCTCCTCTCTCCCCATTGGACAGTAATATGCAGCCTCCTCTCTCCCCATTGGACATTAATATGCAGCCTCCTCTCTCCCCATTGGACAGTAATATGTAGACTCCTCTCTCCCCATTGGACAGTAATATGCAGCCTCCTCTCTCCCCATTGGACAGTAATATGCAGCCTCCTCTCTCCCCATTGGACAGTAATATGCAGCCTCCTCTCTCCCCATTGGACAGTAATATGCAGCCTCCTCTCTCCCCATTGGACAGTAATATGCAGCCTCCTCTCTCCCCATTGGACAGTAATATGCAGCCTCCTCTCTCCTCATTGGACAGTAATATGCAGCCTCCTCTCTCCCCATTGGACAGTAATATGCAGCCTCCTCTCTCCCCATTGGACAGTAATATGCAGCCTCCTCTCTCCTCATTGGACAGTAATATGCAGCCTTCTCTCTTCCCATTGGACAGTAATAGAGGGCGGGTTCTCTTTGCAGCACATTGGATGTTCATAGTACACAGCACATTGTTCTTACCCCAAAGTAGTTGCGGGGGACGTAGCCCTCCCGTCCGCAGTGAGCCGCCCACCACCAGGTGCCGCCCTCTCCGTCCTTCCTGAGAACGGTGACCGAGTCGCCCTCACGTACGGACAGTTCGTCAGCAAACTCTGCGGAGTAATCCCACAAGGCGTACACCACGCCGCTCTGCGTCTCCCCCATACACTCTTCTACCTCTGAGGGGGGAGAGGGGAACGGTCAGTCATGGGGGAGGGGATAGACAAAGATACACAGAGATCAGCCACAAGGCAGGATCTTTACCAGTCAGGTAGGTCAGACATTCCTTGTAGCCCTCCCTGTAGGGGTCACACTTCTCCACCGCCAAGCTGCCGTCACTGAAGGTCGTGGCAAAGATGGCGGCACCGTGCCGCACCAGCGCAGCGCAGATCTGAAGGTCATTACACGAGGCTGCGCAGTGCAGAGGAGTCCTAGGAGGAGAAAGAAGGGCGTGTTCCCATGTCACATATTATATTATCACCCCCACCAACCACCCCTCTGCACCAATAACCCCCCCCATGTGCCCCAAACTCCATGCTCCTCCCTAAGAATAGCCCCTCCCCTATCCAACACCCCCCCATGTGCCCCAAACTCCATGCTCCTCCCTAGGAATAGCCCCTCCCCTATCCAACACCCCCCATGTGCCCCAAACTCCATGCTCCTCCCTAGGAATAGCCCCTCCCCTATCCAACAACCCCCATGTGCCCCAAATTCCATGCTCCTCCCTAGGAATAGCCCCTCCCCTATCCAACACCCCCCATGTGTCCCCAACCTCCATGCTCCGCCCCAGGAATAGCCCCTCCCCCAACACCCCCCCCATATGCCCTAAACTCCATGCTCCTCCAAGGAATGGGCCCTCCCCAACACCCCCCATGTGCCCCAAACTCCATGCTCCGCCCCAGGAATAGCCCCTCCTCCAACACCCCCACGTGCCCCAAACTCCATTCTCCTCCCCAGAAATAGCTCCTCCTCCAACACCCCCCCACATGCTCCAAACTCCATGCTCCAGCCCAGGAATAGCCCCTCCTCCAAAACCCCCCACGTGCTCCAAACTCCATGCTCCGCCCCAGGAATAGCCCCCCCTCCAAAACCCCCCACGTGCTCCATGCTCCGCCCCAGGAATAGCCCCTCCCCTATCCAACACCCCCCATGTGTCCCAAAATGCCATGCTCCGCCCCAGGAATAGCCCCTCCCCTATCCAACACCCCCCATGTGTCCCAAAACTCCATGCTCCACCCCAGGAATAGCCCCTCCCCCAACACCCCCCCCCCCATGTGCCCCAAACTCCATGCTCTTTCCCAGGAATAGCCCCTCCCTATCCAACACCCCCCAGGTGCCCCAAAATGCCATGCTCCTCCCCAGGAATAGGCCCGCCCCCATCCAACACCCCAATATGCACCAAAACTCCATGCTTCGCCCTTGGAGTAGCCACTTCCCCACCCAAAACCCCCCACATGCCTCAAACTCCAAGCTCCTCCCTAGGAATAGCTACTCCCCCATGCGCCCCCAAAACTCCATGCTTCTCCCTAGGAATAGCCCCCCCCACCCCAACATCCTCCTCTCCCCAAACTCAATAGCCCATTATCATCCCCAATCGCCTTCCCAGGAACAGCCCATCCCCCACGCAACACCCATATTCCTTCATATCTGTTGGCTCTGCACCAACCTCAACCCCCTAATATCAGCCCCTCCCCCATGTTTCCTGACACATTTGTTGCTCCTTAGCCATGCCTCAAGACCAGTGTATATTTTGACCCCAGCCACACTATCTGCCCCCCCCCCTCCCCCCAATTCCCCATCATCCCCACCCCCACCCTCACCATCCGTGGCTGTCTGTTGCATTGACGTTGGCTCCACCGTTGATCAGCAGGTTAACGATGTGGAAATTGGCCCCACAGATGGCGTTGTGAAGAGCGGTGATCCCTTCTTCATTCGGCTGACTGGGGTCATTCACCTGATTGGTGGAGAGAAAAACAGGAGACAGTGAACACAGAGCTGCGATTGGCAGGTACCCCTATGGGGGAGGAGCTGTCTAATTCAGTGGATGTCAGGGGTGGAGCTACGCAGAGCAAAACTTTTCAGAACAAAGTACCTACCTCCTTCAATGCATGAGTGACCACATCCAGCTCCCCGGTAAGTGCCCCATCTAATAGTAAAATAAGCGGATCCAGGCGGGCACGGCGGGGGCGAGACTTCCGCGGTGAACTGTGACCTTTCAGAACTGAGCGAAGCTCCTAAAGAAGAGAGAACGAGAGGAATTGTCAACAGGAGGTGACAGCAGCCTCCACCATGGCTCAAACACGGGACACAATATTCCTATGACCGGGAGACCCATCACCCTCCCCTCCTAGGACCGGCAGACCCATCACCCTCCCCTCCTAGGACCGGGAGACCCATCACCCTCCCCTCCTAGGACCGGGAGACCCATCACCCTCCCCTCCTAGGACCAGGAGACCCATCACCCTCCCCTCCTAGGACCGGGAGACCCAACCCTCCTAGGACCCATCACCCTCCCAGGACCGGGAGACCCAACCCTCCTAGGACCGGGAGACCCAACCCTCCTAGGACCGGGAGACCCAACCCATCACCCTCCCAGGACCGGGAGACCCAACCCTCCTAGGACCGGGAGACCCAACCCTCCTAGGACCGGGAGACCCTCCCCTCCTAGGACCGGGAGACCCTCCCCTCCTAGGACCGGGAGACCCTCCCCTCCTAGGACCGGGAGACCCATCACCCTCCCCTCCTAGACCCATCACCCTCCCAGGACTGGGAGGACCCTCCCCTCCTAGGACCGGGAGACCCTCCCCTCCTAGGACCGGGAGACCCTCCCCTCCTAGGACCGGGAGACCCTCCCCTCCTAGGACCGGGAGACCCTCCCCTCCTAGGACCGGGAGACCCATCACCCTCCCCTCCTAGGACCGGGAGACCCATCACCCTCCCCTCCTAGGACCGGGAGACCCATCACCCTCCCCTCCTAGGACCGGGAGACCCATCACTCTCCCCTCCTAGGACCGGGAGACCCATCACCCTCCCCTCCTAGGACCGGGAGACCCATCACCCTCCCCTCCTAGGACCGGGAGACCCATCACCCTCCCCTCCTAGGACCGGGAGACCCATCACCCTCCCCTCCTAGGACCGGGAGACCCATCACCCTCCCCTCCTAGGACCGGGAGACCCATCACCCTCCCCTCCTAGGACCGGGAGACCCATCACCCTCCCCTCCTAGGACCGGGAGACCCATCACCCTCCCCTCCTAGAACCGGGAGACCCATCACCCTCCCCTCCTAGAACCGGGAGACCCATCACTCTCCCCTCCTAGGACCGGGAGACCCATCACCCTCCCCTCCTAGGACCGGGAGACCCATCACCCTCCCCTCCTAGGACCGGGAGACCCATCACCCTCCCCTCCTAGGACCGGGAGACCCATCACCCTCCCCTCCTAGGACCGGGAGACCCATCACCCTCCCCTCCTAGAACCGGGAGACCCATCACCCTCCCCTCCTAGAACCGGGAGACCCATCACCCTCCCCTCCTAGAACCGGGAGACCCATCATCCTCCCCCCCTAGGACCGGGAGACCCAACCCTCCCCTCCTAGGACTGGGAGACCCATCACCCAACTCACCTATGACCGGGAAACCCGTCACCCAATCCTCCTATGACCACGAGACCCATCACCCAATCCGCCTATGACCAGGAGACCCATCACCCTCCCCTCCTAAGACCGGGAGACCCATCACCCTCCCCTCCTAGGACCGGGAGGACCCATCACCCTCCCCTCCTAGGACCGGGAGACCCATCACCCTCTCCTCCTAGGACCGGCGGACCCATCACCCTCCCCTCCTAGAACCGGGAGACCCATCACCCAACTCACCTATGACCGGGAAAACCGTCACCCAATCCTCCTATGGCCACGAGACCCATCACTCTCCCCTCCAATGACTGGGAGACCCATCATCCAATCTGCCTATGACCGGGAGACCTATCACCTAACCCCCTTATGACCGGGAGACCCATCACCCTCCCCTCCTATGACCGGGAGACCCATCAACCAACCCTCCTATGACCGGGAGACCCATCACACTACCCTCCTAAGATCATAAAATCTATCACCCTATCCTCTTATGACTGGAAAACCCATCACACAACCTTCCTAAGACTGAAATCCATCACATCACACAACCCTCCTATGACCTATGACCGGGAGATCCATCATGCAACGCTTCTATGACTAGGAGATCCACCATGCAACGCTTCTATTAGAAGGACTAATTTATAAAAAGTTCTCGCTCCCCTCCAAGTACTGCCCCCCTCCCCCCTTTCATTGTGCCCTGGACTCTTTTTCTTACCAGATTCTGGCCTCCGCTGACCACCACAGGAATAGGAAGGTCCACTTCTCCCTGCAGCAGGGCAGAGGCGCCCACCCTGGACTCTGAGGACTCCAGGAATGTGCAGACGGGATCCTCGACAGGTTTAAGAATGGCGGTCTCCTGCTTTTCTTCTGGCCGTGGCTCCTCAGGGATGGGGGGGATTTTGATGAGGTTTGCCTCTTCTGCTGAGAGCTCCGCTTGTTTGGAGCTCCCTTTATTGAGGTATCCTTGAAGCTTCTCCTCTGCTTTTGGATGCTCTGAAGCAGAAGATTTGGGGGTTGGCTCTTCCAAAGAGTCGGCCCATGATTTGCCTATATTGCCGGTGGTCAGTCGGCAGGGGGGGAGCCAGTGAGTGGTGTTCCTGGGAGCCACGCCTCCGCAGGGGTCGTGGTATGTCTTCTAGAATTCTCTGTACATCAGCTAATTGTGGGGGCAGGTGTGGCTGAAGACGGGGTGGGGCTGAGTGGCCGAGGAACATCTTCAGTTGCTGCTGGAGGTGTCGCCGGTGCGGCGGCATGGCTTGGCATGTCTGGTATCACCGGTATGGATGCTGGAGGTGCAGAGGGAGCGCTCATAGGAGGAGGGGCAGCACTGATCTGGGGTGGGACTTGGTGCTCCCAGAATGCATTCTGCAGGCGGAATATCTAGAGAGAGGCAGAGGCCGGTGAGGCTGACCTCGCCCTCCAGGTGGAGGCACAGGAATTCTGGAGATGGGCTGCTGAGATGGGAAGGACCTAGGAAGTGTTCCCGCACCAGACTTCCAGCCAACGTCTGGCCCCAGATGGCCGCGCTCCATCCCTGGAGGGCCACGGTCCATCCCTGGGAGGGCCACGGTCCATCCCTGGAGGGCCACGGTCCATCCCTGGAGGGCCACGGTCCATAGAAGAGAACTTGTGCCCGCGAGGGAGAGTGGAGGCAGCATCGCTCTAAAAAAAACAAAACAAAAAAAAAAAACAGAATGAGGGGAAGAGAACGCGTAAGTAGTGAGGCAAAACTCACGTCCCAAATACTACACATGACAGGCCCTAAGCCCCCCCCACCCCCCCCCCCCCCAAATACTATGTATGACCAGCCACGCCCCCCAAATACTACGTATGACCGGCCTACGTGCCCCCCCCCCAAATACTACGTATGACCGTCCCTACACCCACCCCCAATACTACGTATAACCGACCTACGCCCCAAAATACTACGTAAGACCAGCCTACGCCCCCCCCCCCCCAAATACTATGTATGTCTGGTCTACATCCCCCCCTAAATACTATATATGACTGGCCTACACAGGTCTACGCCCTAAAACTTAACAGAGTTGAAGCTCATGGTCCTCAGATGAGGGGGCTGCATTACTTCTCTGTTTTCAGGCTTATTTGACTTTATTTTCACCTGGCGATCCCACCAAGAACACACTTCCCCTTCTAGGGTGACAACGCTCACCAACTGCACTGTATGTAAGGAGGAGCAGCGCTGTCACCCCAGGACAGGACTACAGAACACCTCTGCTTTATCTCCGTACCATGGTGGGGGATGGGGTGTTGTAGTCCTCCGAGATACCCGGGACTGCTGTACCTGGCAAACAGGTAAATCTATTATGTGCACTGCCAGTCATGTGACATAAAACACGCAGACATGGTCTTACACCAAATGAGAAACGCAGCTGTTCTGCGAGCCAATCAGAAAGCAGATTTCCTGGGCTCTGACGGCTGGTCAGGCGACCTACGCGGGGATATGGGGCCCCTTGTTTTGGACGGGGCCAGGCGGTTTATGGCATAAGCTCAGCAGTTCTGCACACCTGTTATATACATCATGTTCCCGCCAGACACTGCCTCACACAGCATGGGTCCCCGGGGGGCCCCACAGACGATGACTGAAACTTTCCTCACCCATTCCATCAGGATAGTTACTAGCTCAGCAACTCACACACCTTTAGGCAACAGTAAACCAGACACCACGACCCTTCCCCAGATAACCAAACACCCCACACGTCTGTAACCTCTGAAGGAACATACATATGTTGTACCAGACCTTCATTCATAGATCAGAGATCTGAAGGACCATCCATACATTGTACCTGACCTTTATTAATAGATCAGAGATCTGAAGGACCATCCATACATTGTACCTGACCTTTATTAATAGATCAGAGATCTGAAGGACCATTTATACATTGTACCTGACCTTTATTCCTAGATCAGAGATCTGAAAGACCATCCGTACATTGTACCTGACCTTTATTCATAGATCCGGGATCTGAAGGACCATCCATACATTGTACCTGACCTTGACTCATTGATCCGGGATCTGAAGGAATGTCCATACATTGTACCTGACCTTTATTAATAGATCAGAGATCTGAAGGACCATTTATACATTGTACCTGACCTTTATTCCTAGATCAGAGATCTGAAGGACCATCCGTACATTGTACCTGACCTTCATTCATAGATCAGAGATCTGAAGGACCATCCGTACATTGTACCTGACCTTCATTCCTAGATCAGAGATCTGAAGGACCATCCGTACATTGTACCTGACCTTGAGTCATTGATCCGGGATCTGAAGGAATGTCCATACATTGTACCGGACCTTCAATCCTAGATCCGGGATCTGAAGGACCATCCATACATTGTATTGTACCTTTATTCCTAGATCTGGGATCTGAAGGACCATCCATACATTGTATAGTACCTTTATTCCTAGATCTGGGATCTGAAGGACCATCCATACAGTGTACTGGACCTTTATTCCTAGATCTGGGATCTGAAGGACCATCCATACAGTGTACTGGACTTTTATTCCTAGATCTGGGATCTGAAGGACCATCCATACATTGTATAGTACCTTTATTCCTAGATCTGGGATCTGAAGGACCATCCATACAGTGTACTGGACCTTTATTCCTAGATCTGGGATCTGAAGGACCATCCATACAGTGTACTGGACTTTTATTCCTAGATCTGGGATCTGAAGGACCATCCATACAGTGTACTGGACCTTTATTCCTAGATCTGGGATCTGAAGGGACCATCCATACATTGTATCGTACCTTTATTCCTAGATCTGGGATCTGAAGGAACATCCATACATTGTATCGTACCTTTATTCCTAGATCTGGGATCTGAAGGACCATCCATACAGTGTACTGGACCTTTATTCCTAGATCTGGGATCTGAAGGGACCATCCATACATTGTATCGTACCTTTATTCCTAGATCTGGGATCTGAAGGAACATCCATACATTGTATCAGATCTTCATTCATAGATGCAGGATCTGAAGTAATGCAGAAACACTGTACCAGACCTCTATTCATAGATTCGGGATCTGAAGGAACATCCATACATTGTACAAGACTTTCATTCATAGATCTGGGATCTGAAGGAATGCAGATACCCCGGGGGGTAGCGGATGCTGTCATGTGACTTCAAAGAGGAATGGGATGCGCCCAGGCAATGTCTCTCACACATCATGTCGCACACATACGCCATGTCGCACCCACTGTGGACTTACTTTGCCTTTGATGGGTGCTGGGTCCAGACTGCTCTCCCTCCAGGCCTTCACTACAGGCACTCCGCCCAGAGACGTGCGCTCCTTTCCTGCAATAAAGAAGAGAAGTGATAAGATGGTGTCACCATGTACAGGAGAACCCTGACACCCCATGTCCTCAATTACCCCGGCCTCCCCCCTCCCCCCATGTACCCCAGTTCACTTACTGTCCTGGGAAGGCTTCTTCTCAATACACCATGTCCAGATCGGACTCGTTCAACTGCGCTGTGGAGGGCGCCGGCGTAGAGAGCTGACATCGTCTGCAGAGAACAGAGAGAGCAGGAGGAGGTCAGTGAAGGTTATCTCTATTACCAGTCGCAATCCTCTGTTCTTTTTCCACCCATTCTGTTATAACCCCCCCACCCCGGTGTACATAGGTCCCCTCACTTCATTATCCCTGTTATAACCCCCCCCCCAACCCAGTGTACATGGGTCCCCTCACTGCATTATCCCCGTTATAACCCCCCCCCCCACCCCGGTGTACATGGGTCCCCTCACTGCATTATCCCCGTTATAACCCCCCCCCCACCCCGGTGTACATGGGTCCCCTCACTTCATTATCCCCGTTATAACCCCCCCCCCCCACCCCAGTGTACATGGGTCCCCTCACTGCATTATCCCCGTTATAACCCCCCCCCCCCCATCCCGGTGTACATGGGTCCCTCACTTCATTATCCCCGTTTTAACCCCCCCCCCCCACCCCGGTGTACATGGGTCCCTCACTTCATTATCCCCGTTATAACCCCCCCCCCACCCCAGTGTACATGGGTCCCCTCACTGCATTATCCCCGTTATAACCCCCCCCCCCATCCCGGTGTACATGGGTCCCCTCACTTCATTATCCCCGTTATAACCCCCCCCCCCACCCCAGTGTACATGGGTCCCCTCACTGCATTATCCCCGTTATAACCCCCCCACCCCGGTGTACATGGGTCCCCTCACTGCATTATCCCCGTTAATACCCCCACCCCGTGTACATGGGTCCCCTCACTGCATTATCCCCGTTATAACCCCCCACCCCGGTGTACATGGGTCCCCTCACTGCATTATCCCCGTTATAACCCCCCCACCCCGGTGTACATGGGTCCCCTCACTGCATTATCCCCGTTATAACCCCCCCACCTCAGAAGACGCTTCATCACCTGAGAACCTGGGCGGAGCAAATCCTAGAGGCACCTTCGTAGGCGGATGTCGGTCGCTGAGGCGGAGTCCAGTCTGAATACCGCGTCATGGGAAGTTGTCCTTCTGGGATTGGAGAGGAGGAGCGCCCCCCATGGTGTAGTCATAGGATCCGGAGGAGGACAGGCGGCTGGAGGAGGAGGAGGTGGATGCAGGCCGGTCATGGTACTGGGGGCGGGGGGACGAGGGGCGGCCCCAGGGTGAGCGGGATGTCCCGGACATATACGGGTCAGAAGTGTCAGAGGGAAGGGACCTCCGGCTCAGAGTGGGGGAGGGGGTGAGGGACAGTACGGGGACGGTGCCGCTGGAGGTAACAGCCAGTCCGGGAGGGACAGAGAGGGAGGAGGAGGAGGAGTCCTGTGTGCGCGACCAATTAAATTGCTGAGATGACGTTGTGGCCAATGAGGGCAAGGCTGAAGAGGACGCACTCCGCCGCACCAGGGACGGGGACAGCGTGGGGGCGGAGTTCTGAGGGTTCAGCACTTCCAAGTTCTGCGGAACAAAAAAAAAAGAGAACAGATCAGGGCGGAGCTTATCCCGCGTCATTGAATCCTCTGCGTCCAATCAGAGAATGATCACAAGGAGATCCCAAATCTACCTCTATCCTGCCAGGGCCGCTGGGGGTCCTCCTCTTCTCCAGCTCCCAGCGAAGCTCGTCCAGCTTGGCGGTGGCCGAATCCAACTCCATCTGGTTAACATTCAGCCCCGGGCCGCCAGCGCTGCAAACAGACAACACATGAAACCTAAGAGGGGGGAGGGGGGTATACAGAGCCGGGGGGAGGGGGGTATACAGAGCCGGGGGGAGGGGGGTATACAGAGCCGGGGGGGGGGGTATACAAAGCCGGGTATACAGAGCCGGGGGGGTATACAAAGCCGGGGGAGGAGGGGGGTATACAGAGCCGGGGAGGTATACAGAGGCGGGGGGGGGGGTATACAGAGCCAGGGGGAGGAGGGGAGGTATACAGAGCCAGGGGAGGAGGAGGGGAGGTATACAAAGCCGAGGAGGAGGGGGGTATACAGAGCCGGGGGAGGAGGGGGGTATACAGAGCCGGGGAGGTATACAAAGCCGGGGGAGGAGGGGGTATACAGAGCCGGGGAGGTATACAAAGCCGGGGGAGGAGGGGGGTATACAGAGCCGGGGTGGTATACAAAGCCGGGGGAGGAGGGGGGTATACAGAGCCGGGGTGGTATACAGAGCCGGGGGGGGGGGGTTATACAAAGCCGTGGGGAGGGGGGTATACAGAGCCGGGGGGAGGGGGGTATACAGAGCCGGGTATACAGAGCCGGGGGGGGGGGGGGGTATACAAACCGGGGGGAGGGGGGTATACAGAGCCGGGTATACAGAGCCGGGGGGGTATACAAAGCCGGGGGGGTATACAGAGCCAGGGGGAGGTATACAGAGCCAGGGGGAGGAGGGGAGTATACAGAGCCGGGGGGGTATACAGAGGCGGGGGGGGGTATACAGAGCCGGGGGAGGAGGGAGGTATACAGAGCCAGGGGGAGGAGGGGAGGTATACAGAGCCAGGGGGAGGAGGGGAGGTATACAGAGCCAGGGGAGGAGGGGGGTATACAAAGCCGGGGGGAGGGGAGTATACAGAGCCGGGGGGTATACAAAGCCGGGTAGGTATACAAAGCCGGTATACAGAGCCAGGGGGAGGAGGGGAGTATACAGAGCCGGGGGGTATACAGAGGCGGGGGGGGGGGTATACAGAGCCAGGGGGAGGAGGGGGGTATACAAAGCCGGGTATACAGAGCCAGGGGAGGAGGGGATATACAGAGCCAGGGGAGGAGGGGGATATACAGAGCCAGGGGAGGAGGGGGATATACAGAGCCAGGGGGAGGAGGGGGATATACAGAGCCAGGGGGAGGAGGGGGATATACAGAGCCAGGGGGAGGAGGGGGGTATACAGAGCCAGGGGGAGGGGAGTATACAGAGCCGGGGGGGGGTATACAAGCCGGGTATACAGAGCCAGGGGAGGAGGGGGATATACAGAGCCAGGGGGAGGAGGGGGGGGTATACAGAGCCAGGGGGGAGGAGGGGGGTATACAGAGCCGGGGGAGGAGGGGGGGTACACAGAACCAGGATAGGGGGCAAACAGACGGGGGGGGGGTACACAGATTGGGGAGAGAGGGGGGGGGGGT
>JBBHAA010003846.1:0-37778 GCA_037953035.1 Aquarana catesbeiana
GTTTAGGGATCTTAGATTGTAAGCTCCTTGGGGGGCAGGGGCGTACCTAGAGCATTTGGCACCCATGGCGGATCCTATATCTGGCACCCTCCCCCCACGTTAAAATGTAAAAACACCTCACTGTGCCCCCTGCATACCCCAATATCTCTTTGTCACTACTGTGTACCCTCTCTCCACAGCTGCACCTCTGGACCTCTTTACATTACACACGCCCTGCATCTTTGGACCCCTTTACATTACACAGCCCCCTGGACCCCTTTACATTACACAGCACCCTTTGGACCCCTATATATTATACATCCCCCACCGCTCTGGACCCCCTGCATGTTACACAGACCCCCCCCCTTCAGTGCAAACCCCCTCCCTTTAGTGCAGATCCCCCCTTCAGTGCAGACCCTCTTCCTTTAGTGCAGACCCACTTCCTTTAGTGCAGACCCTCTTCCTTTAGTGCAGAGCCCCTCCCTTTAGTGCAGAGCCCCTCCCTTCAGTGCAGACCCTTTCCCTTCAGTGCAGACCCTTTCCCTTCAGTGCAGACCCCCTCCCTTCAGTGCAGACCACCTCCCTTCAGTGCAGACCCCCTCCCTTTAGTGCAGACCCCCTCCCTTTAGTGCAGAGCCCCTCCCTTTAGTGCAGAGCCCCTCCCTTTAGTGCAGACTCCCTCCCTTTAGTGCAGACTCCCTCCCTTCAGTGCAGACCCCCTCCCTTTAGTGCAGACCCTCTCCCTTTAGTGCAGAGCCCCTCCCTTTAGTGCAGAGCCCCTCCCTTTAGTGCAGAGCCCCTCCCTTTAGTGCAGACTCCCTCCCTTTAGTGCAGACTCCCTCCCTTTAGTGCAGACTCCCTCCCTTTAGTGCAGACTCCCTCCCTTTAGTGCAGACTCCCTCCCTTTAGTGCAGACTCCCTCCCTTTAGTGCAGACTCCCTCCCTTTAGTGCAGACTCCCTCCCTTTAGTGCAGACCCCCTCTCTTTAGTGCAGACCCCCTCTCTTTAGTGCAGACCCCCTCTCTTTAGTGCAGACCCTCTCCCTTTAGTGCAGACCCTCTCCCTTTAGTGCAGACCCTCTCCCTTTAGTGCAGACCCTCTCCCTTTAGTGCAGACCCTCTCCCTTTAGTGCAGACCCCCTCCCTTCAGTGCAGACCCCCTCCCTTCAGTGCAGACCCCCTCCCTTCAGTGCAGACCCCCTCCCTTCAGTGCAGACCCCCTCCCTTCAGTGCAGACCCCCTCCCTTCAGTGCTGACCCTCTCCCTTCAGTGCTGACCCTCTCCCTTCAGTGCAGACCCTCTCCCTTTAGTGCAGACCCTCTCCCTTTAGTGCAGACCCTCTCCCTTTAGTGCAGACCCTCTCCCTTTAGTGCAGTCCCTCTCCCTTTAGTGCAGACCCTCTCCCTTTAGTGCAGACTCCCTCCCTTTAGTGCAGACTCCCTCCCTTTAGTGCAGACTCCCTCCCTTTAGTGCAGACTCCCTCCCTTTAGTGCAGACTCCCTCCCTTTAGTGCAGACTCCCTCCCTTTAGTGCAGACTCCCTCCCTTTAGTGCAGACTCCCTCCCTTTAGTGCAGACTCCCTCCCTTTAGTGCAGACTCTCTCCCTTTAGTGCAGACTCTCTCCCTTTAGTGCAGACCCTCTCCCTTTAGTGCAGACCCTCTCCCTTTAGTGCAGACCCTCTCCCTTTAGTGCAGACCCTCTCCCTTCAGTGCAGACCCCCTCCCTTCAGTGCAGACCCCCTCCCTTCAGTGCAGACCCCCTCCCTTCAGTGCAGACCCCCTCCCTTCAGTGCAGACCCCCTCCCTTCAGTGCAGACCCCCTCCCTTCAGTGCAGACCCCCTCCCTTCAGTGCAGACCCCCTCCCTTCAGTGCAGACCCCCTCCCTTCAGTGCAGACCCCCTCCCTTCAGTGCAGACCCCCTCCCTTCAGTGCTGACCCTCTCCCTTTAGTGCTGACCCTCTCCCTTTAGTGCTGACCCTCTCCCTTTACCCTTTCCCTTCAGTGCAGACCCCCTCCCTTCAGTGCAGACCCCCTCCCTTCAGTGCAGACCCTCTCCCTTTAGTGCAGACCCTCTCCCTTTAGTGCAGACCCTCTCCCTTTAGTGCAGACCCTCTCCCTTTAGTGCAGACCCTCTCCCTTCAGTGCAGACCCTCTCCCTTCAGTGCAGACCCCCTCCCTTCAGTGCAGACCCCCTCCCTTCAGTGCTGACCCCCTCCCTTTAGTGCTGACCCCCTCCCTTTAGTGCTGACCCCCTCCCTTTAGTGCTGACCCCCTCCCTTTAGTGCTGACCCTCTCCCTTTAGTGCTGACCCTCTCCCTTTAGTGCTGACCCTCTCCCTTTAGTGCAGACCCTCTCCCTTTAGTGCAGACCCTCTCCCTTTAGTGCAGACCCTCTCCCTTTAGTGCAGGACCCTCTCCCTTTAGTGCAGACCCTCTCCCTTTAGTGCAGACCCTCTCCCTTTAGTGCAGACCCTCTCCCTTTAGTGCAGACCCTCTCCCTTTAGTGCAGACCCTCTCCCTTTAGTGCAGACCCTCTCCCTTTAGTGCAGACCCTCTCCCTTTAGTGCAGACCCTCTCCCTTTAGTGCAGACCCTCTCCCTTTAGTGCAGACCCTCTCCCTTTAGTGCAGACCCTCTCCCTTTAGTGCAGACCCTCTCCCTTTAGTGCAGACCCTCTCCCTTTAGTGCAGACCCTCTCCCTTTAGTGCAGACCCCCTCCCTTTAGTGCAGACTCCCTCCCTTTAGTGCAGACTCCCTCCCTTTAGTGCAGACTCCCTCCCTTTAGTGCAGACTCCCTCCCTTTAGTGCAGACTCCCTCCCTTTAGTGCAGACTCCCTCCCTTTAGTGCAGACTCCCTCCCTTTAGTGCAGACTCCCTCCCTTTAGTGCAGACTCCCTCCCTTTAGTGCAGACTCCCTCCCTTTAGTGCAGACTCCCTCCCTTTAGTGCAGACTCCCTCCCTTTAGTGCAGACTCCCTCCCTTTAGTGCAGACTCCCTCCCTTTAGTGCAGACTCCCTCCCTTTAGTGCAGACTCCCTCCCTTTAGTGCAGACTCCCTCCCTTTAGTGCAGACTCCCTCCCTTTAGTGCAGACTCCCTCCCTTTAGTGCAGACTCCCTCCCTTTAGTGCAGACTCCCTCCCTTTAGTGCAGACCCTCTCCCTTTAGTGCAGACCCTCTCCCTTTAGTGCAGACCCTCTCCCTTTAGTGCAGACCCTCTCCCTTTAGTGCAGACCCTCTCCCTTTAGTGCAGACCCTCTCCCTTTAGTGCAGACCCTCTCCCTTCAGTGCTGACCCTCTCCCTTTAGTGCTGACCCTCTCCCTTTAGTGCAGACCCTCTCCCTTTAGTGCAGACCCTCTCCCTTTAGTGCTGACCCTCTCCCTTTAGTGCAGACCCTCTCCCTTTAGTGCAGACCCTCTCCCTTTAGTGCTGACCCTCTCCCTTTAGTGCTGACCCTCTCCCTTTAGTGCTGACCCTCTCCCTTTAGTGCTGACCCTCTCCCTTTAGTGCTGACCCTCTCCCTTTAGTGCTGACCCTCTCCCTTTAGTGCAGACCCTCTCCCTTTAGTGCAGACCCTCTCCCTTTAGTGCAGACCCTCTCCCTTTAGTGCAGACCCTCTCCCTTTAGTGCAGACCCTCTCCCTTTAGTGCAGACCCTCTCCCTTTAGTGCAGACCCTCTCCCTTTAGTGCAGACCCTCTCCCTTTAGTGCAGACCCTCTCCCTTTAGTGCAGACCCTCTCCCTTTAGTGCAGACCCTCTCCCTTTAGTGCAGACCCTCTCCCTTTAGTGCAGACCCTCTCCCTTTAGTGCAGACCCTCTCCCTTTAGTGCAGACCCTCTCCCTTTAGTGCAGACCCTCTCCCTTTAGTGCAGACCCTCTCCCTTTAGTGCAGACCCTCTCCCTTTAGTGCAGACCCTCTCCCTTTAGTGCAGACCCTCTCCCTTCAGTGCAGACCCCCTCCATTCAGTACCTCAGATAAGCATGGCACATGCACAGCAGGTCTCCTCCCCCTGTGTACACATCAACAGAGAGGAGGGGGAGGCGGCTTCACTCTGCTGGGCTGTGCCTGTGTGACATACGGGACTGCTCAGACAGCCCGCGGCCATGAGAGAAGGGGATGGTTGGTGGAGCGGTGTCACCCCGCCCCCCCCTTGCAACGCCACTGCCTCTCCCTGCTCTTACCCGCCTGTCACCATGCCGCTGCCTAAACCCACCCCGCAGCGCTGTCACCACTTCAGTCGCAGACAGGGGGCACCGGCCTGACACCCCCCCAGTGTGTGGCACCCGGGGCGGCCCATCCCCCACTTGGTACACCACTGCTTGGGGGCAGGGACTGATGTGAATGATGGTGCTATATAAATACCATAAATAAATAAACTAGTGTGTCCCTCGGGGTCCACTGAGCAGTCTAGAAAATATGTCTAAGGACACTTCGAAACTAAAATCAATCCAGCAAAGTTCATTTTTCATGACCAGCAGTCAAATGGATAAAACCTACGCGTTTCATGGCTCAGAGCTCCTCTTTGGTCAAGGCTTTGTCTTGATAAAGGTGGAGCACTGAGACCCCAAAATGCGTTGGTTTTATCCTTCAACCTCCTGTCATGAAAAATAAACTTTTATTGGGTTAATTTTGGATTTGTGATCCTCTCATACTTTTACATATTTATTTGGTCCATGGCAGACTAAGGTGAACCCCATCTCCAAAAAAAAGGTCATGTTCCTTCCATCAAAAGACGCTCACTAATATTTCATAGGGAGGAGTCACATTAGAGCTCACCATACATGTTACAATCTTTGTACAATCAACTTTAGATTTACCAAAACTATGTAATGTGAGGACCTAAGCGACAAGACAAGTCCCTCTGCAGAAGGAGGGAGAGCAGCAGTGAGCGATCATTAATACAGTAAGCAGAAGTTAGAAGAAGTCACAGGACCCTGACAGCCCCCCCCCTCCCCCCGAAAATATCAAATGATGAATTTGTTAAAAAATACGGGAAAATCAATATTAGTAGACGCAAACACAACAAAATTCCTGCTAACACAACTTTACCCAGTTGCCGACTGCGTACTGTACATCTACTGTGACAGTGCTGGGCCAGCTGCGCAGATTGGTGATTCTGCTCTTCTAGGTATGGGGGGGTGCATGCGCACGTGGCGGCGTCCTGCTTCTGTTGTGATTAGTCACAGCAGAAGCCGATCAGCGGGTGCCGACCAGTGGATGTCCGCCGGCACCCGCTGATCGGCGAGGAGACAGACTGTCCAGAGCTCCGTCCTGTCAGCGGGGATGTGCTGGATTTTGTTTTCCTGCAAAGCAAGGAAAATAGCCCATCACATGATCCCTTAGTAAAGCACTACACAGTGCACACAAACACTGGCTAGGCACACATGTAACCCTTTGATCATCCTAGATGTTGAACCCCCTTCCCAGTGTCATTAGTACAGTGAAAGTGCATATTTTTAGCACTTATCACTGTATTAGTGTCACTGGTTCCCACAAAGTGTCAGTCAGTGTTGGATTTCCACCGCAATATTGCAGTGCCGCTATAAGTCGCTGATCGCTGCCATTACTACTATAAAAAAATACATTCCAGTATATATACCATAGTTTGTAGACACTATAACTTTTGTGCCAACCAATCAATTTATAATAAATTGATGAAGAAATTCTATTTTTTTTTTTTTTTTTAAATTATTGGGTATGTTTAACAGAAAGTAAAAAAAAAAAAATATATATATATATATATATATATATATATATATATATATATATATATATATATATATATATATATATAATATATTTTTTTTTTAATTGTCGGACTTTTTGCGTTTATAGCACAAAAAATAAAAAACGCAGAGGTGATGATCAAATACCACCAACACAAAGCTCTATTTGTGGGGAAAAAAAATTACACAATATGACTTTTTATGTACAGGGCTGCATGACCGCGCAATTGTCAGTTAAAGTAACGCAGTGCCGTATAGCAAAAAATGGCTTGGTCATGAAGGGGAGGGGGGGTAAATCTTTCAGAGGTCAGGTGGTTATTATGCTTCAGTGACAAGTGAACACAGGACTGATCGGTACCGATCGTTTACTGTGTTCATTCAGGAAAGGTAGGGGAAGGTAAATATGAGATATTTACTGGCCCCTTACCCCTACTCTCCATCCTGAAACAATCCCCCTGTGTGCACGCTGCAGGTGCCGGTGGGAGAAGAGAGGAGGGAAGCCAGCAGTGCTGCAGGGAGAAGGGGCACACGGGGGGGGGGGGGGGGGCAAACAGCAGGGGAATGGGGGGGTGCAGATGCTAGAACCAATTCCTCTGCAGCACAGCCAGAGGGAGAGAGAGGAGGAGAAGGCAGCAGCAGAGGGTGGCAGAAGAGGCTTGTGTCTGCAATAAGATGGTACAGCCGGCCCCTCCTGCTCAGCAGGTGCCTGGGACCCCCTTTTTAACCACTTCAGCCCCGGAAAGGATTTTTTTTTAACATAAAGTTTATTTATTTTGTCAAAAAACAAGAAGAATAAAAAGAACGGGTTACATTAGCTCAAGACAGATATTGTACAATAATCAGCTATACCATGTCAAGTCAAAAAGTACATTGATGATGTCACATTTCAATATCCTAATCGATGGCGAGAGTAGAATTATAAGAAATCAAATTTAGATCACTGTAGGCGACCCCCTGAGGGGGCCCCGGAAAGGATTTACCCACTTTCTGACCAGGCCATTTTTTGCGATACGTCGCTGCGACGATTTAACTGACAATTTTACCCAAGAGAAATTAATGTCCTTTTTTCCCCACAAATAGAGCTTTCTTTTGGTGGTATTTGATCACCTCGGCAGCTTTCATTTTTGACGCTATAAACAAAACAAGAGTGTCAATTTTGAAAAAAAAAAAAATATTTTTAGCTTTTGCTACAATAAATATCCCCCCAAAAAAAAAAAAAAATTCTTCATTAGTTTAGGCCGATATGTCACCAACATATCACCAACCTCATCTGCAGATATCGCCCAAATCGTCCCCTCCGCTCCTCCCAGGACCTCCTCCTCTCTAGCTCCCTTGTTACCTCCTCCCATGCTCGCCTTCAGGACTTCTCCAGAGCCTCTCCCATCCTCAGGAATTCCCTGCCATGGTATATCCGATCAGCCCCTACCCTGTCCACCTTTAGGAGATCCCTGAAAACTAATTTATTCAGGGAAGCCTATCCCACACCCACCTAACAACTGTCCCTGAGACACCCCCATCAAATCATTCTCTGCAGCTATTACCTTTTGTACCACCACCCCCTCCCTTTAGAATGTAAGCTCTACGAGCCGGGCCCTCCTGTACCTTTTTGTATTGAACTGTACTGTGATTGTGTGGTCTCCCCTATACATTGTAAAGCGCTGCGTAAACTGTTGGCGCTATATAAATTGTGTATAATATGTATTCTACATATTTTTGGTAAAAAAAAATTACATTAAGCGTATATTGATTGGTTTGTGCAAAAGTTATAGTGTCTACAAACTGTGGGATAGATTTAAGGCATTTTTATTATACATTTTTTTTTTTTTTTTACTAGTAATGGCAGTGATCAGCGATTTTTAGTGGGACTGCGACATTGCGGCGGACAGATCGGACTCTTTTTTGGGACCAGTGACATATATACAGCGATCAGAGATAAAAAATAGCCCACTGATTACTGTATGAATGTCACTTGCAGGGAAGAGGTTAACACTAGGGGGCGATCAAGGGGTTAAATGTTCCCTAGGGAGGGGTTTCTAACTGTGGGGGGGAGGGGACTGACTGGAGGAGGAGAGAGATCGCTGTTCCTAATCACTAGGAACAGCAGATCTCTCTCTACCTCCCTGACAGAACGGGGGTCTGTCTGTTTACATTGATGGATCCCCGTTCTGGCTCTCTGAGGAGCGTGCGCCTCCTATAGCCTATGGCGGTTTGCGCAGCCGTGCCAACCTGCTGCAGTATAATGACGGCGGCTGGTCGGCAATCGGTTAAACTGATGGGGCCAATGCCCGGTACAGGAGGGCCGGCTGTACTGCCTTATCAGGAGGTCTCACACTGGATTACAGCTCGGATCTGCAAGAGATGCACAAACGACACCGAGATTCAAGAAGAATACGTGTGACCGATGGATTTAGATGATATTTATATATCCCAAGCAGCGTTAAAGCCAAGGTTATAGGGTATGCAGGAGATACAGGAAAACACAAATAGGAACCCCATTTACCCGACATTCACCCCAGGTAGTGGATCACTTCCTCTGATGCTGTATATTTGCACCTTTCCATTGTCGCTCAGCCCTGATGAAGGGGGTGCAGATCCTCAAAGCGCGTTGGCTTGTTTAAAATCAATCAGAAACATTTTACTTTCAGAATCCTCATTGCAGGGGGAGAGTAGACCCTCATATTTCAAGTGTTTTTTTTTTTTTTTCTAGAAAAAAACAATCACAGAAGTGAAAATGGTGACCAAAGTCCTCTTCCTGTACATCCCCCTCCCGATGTTCTGGGCTCTCTACGACCAGCAGGTAATTCTGAATATGGGGGAGGGGCGCATACAAAAAACACAACATGCTGATCAACCCGGTTTATATGTGATCTGGGGTCACTTTGATGACCTCATTCAGCTGCCCCTAAAGATGCCCATAGATGGGTCAATTTTTAGCCAACAAGCTGAGCGGAAAAAAAAAAACTGAGGCAATTCCCCATCTGCACAAGCAAAGTGGATGGGGGGGGGGGGGATCTTTGCCTCGGCTGGTTTACCCACCAAAGGATTAGTAATTTTGTCTATCCAGTCCTGAGATTTGACACGTCTGACACGTAGCACAGCCAGCCCAGTGGCCTGACCTTTTTTTTGCTGCAAATAAAGCAATATAGCTTGGTTACTTCCCCCACACTTCAGCCTGTGATTGGACAGTGAGGGAGCAGCAGACTTCATGAGATTCAGGCAGCCCCAGTGGCAGGGGGCGGCCCATCCATTAAGGGTACATGGGCACCGCCCCCTCTCTCCAGCCACCCCCTCTATGACTAATGCATAGATTCATGTATTTATGCCGCCGCTGCCCTATTCAGGTGTCCGGCCCCTTTTCAGACACCGGGCGCCTGAATTCCAGCGGCGGGGGGGGATTGGGGTTGTGTTTTTCTGAAACACCTGATTAGAGCCATAGGCTCTAATAGGCTTCAAAAAAGGTGGACTGGTGGTGCAGAGCATTGCGCTCGCAGTCCACCCAGATGTGTCAGAAAAGCAAATTAATATTTGCAAATGAATATTTGCTTTTCTAACACTAAACTGCCTCTCCGCCAATCAGGTAGCACGGGTCTAATACCCGTTACCTGATTGGCTGAAGGCAGAGGTGCTCCGATTGGATGCCTAGCAAAACGGAACAACAGAGGAGGGGGAAACATGGAGGACACAGGAGCTGTCCCACAGCTCACCTCCGTCACCTGCTGCCTGACCCGCCACTAAGAGGGGCACAAGTGGCTGCATATGATAGGAATAAGTGGATGCATATGATGGGCACAGTGGCTGCAATTGATGGCACAGTGGCTGCATTTGATGGGTATAGTGAGGCTGCAATTGGTGTTTATTTTTCAGTATTTTTCAGTTTGTTTGCGTCCCCTCAAAGATTTTGAGCACCAGCCGCCACTGCCCAGTAATGGCAAGTCTACAGCGATTGCCCAGAGCAAGTATCCCATTATGCATTCATCACATCGGGTGTCAGCTGAGTTGGGGGATAGTTATGGTCCCAGCACTCGTCAACAGATCGACAGATCGAGTTGTCCATTATATTTCATTATCACCCTGGCAGCAGTACACACATTCACATAGCAAACTTTATCTGTTACCTTTCAGGGATCACGATGGACTCTTCAGGCTACAAGAATGAACACCGATTTTGTAAGTGAAGATTCATTTTCACAGTTAAGTCAGCTGTCCCCATATCGGGATTGTCACACCCATGTTTAGATTCATTACTAAACCGCCATAGCTACTATTGTCCACCCGTCATTTCCTCCCTTGTTCACCCGTCATTTCCACCGTTGCCCACCCACCCTTGTCCTCCCATCATTTCCGCCCTTGTCCTCCCGTCATTTCCACCCTTGTCCTCCCGTCATTTCCACCCTTGTCCTCCCGTCATTTCCACCCTTGTCCTCCCGTCATTTCCACCCTTGTCCTCCCGTCATTTCCACCCTTGTCCTCCCGTCATTTCCACCCTTGTCCTCCCGTCATTTCCACCCTTGTCCTCCCGTCATTTCCACCCTTGTCCTCCCGTCATTTCCACCCTTGTCCTCCCGTCATTTCCACCCTTGACCCCCCACCATTCTGCTTTTGTCCATTTGCTTTTTCCACCCTTGTCCATCAGCCATTTCCACCCTTGTCCACCTGCCATTTCCACCCTTGTCCACCTGCCATTTCCACCCTTGTCCACCTGCCATTTCCACCCTTGTCCACCTGCCATTTCCACCCTTGTCCACCTGCCATTTCCACCCTTGTCCCCCTGCCATTTCCACCCTTGTCCCCCTGCCATTTCCACCCTTGTCCCCCTGCCATTTCCACCCTTACCCCCCTGCCATTTCTGCTCTTGTCCATTCGCCATTTCAACCCTTGTCCACCTGCTATTTCCACCCTTGTCCTCCTGTTATTTCCTCCCTTGTCCACCCACCATTTCCACCCATTATTTCCACCCTTGTCCACTTGCCATTTCCACCCTTGTCCTCCCATCATTTCCACCCTTGTCCTCCTGTAATTTCCACCCTTATCCAACTGCCATTTCTACTCTTGTCCATTCTCCTTTTCCACCCTTGTCCACCTGCCATTTCCACCCTTGTCCTCCCGTCATTTCCACCCTTGTCCATCCACCAATACCTATCTTGACCACCCACCATTTCCACCCTTGTCCACCTGCCATTTCCTCCCTTGACCCCCCACCATTTCCTCCCTTTTCCACCTGCCATTTCCTCCCTTGACCACCCACCATTTCCTCCCTTGACCACCCACCATTTCCTCCCTTTTCCACCTGTCATTTCCACCCTTGTTCACCTGTCATTTCCACCCTTATCCAACTGCCATTTCTGCTTTTGTCCATTTGCTTTTTCCACCCTTGTCCATCAGCCATTTCCACCCTTATCTACCTGCCATTTCCACCCTCGTCCCCCTGTCATTTCCACCCTTACCCCCCTGCCATTTCTGCTCTTGTCCATTCGCCATTTCAACCCTTGTCCACCTGCTATTTCCACCCTTGTCCTCCTGTTATTTCCTCCCTTGTCCACCCACCATTTCCACCCATTATTTCCACCCTTGTCCACTTGCCATTTCCACCCTTGTCCTCCCGTCATTTCCACCCTTTTCCTCCTGTAATTTCCACCCTTATCCAACTGCCATTTCTACTCTTGTCCATTCTCCTTTTCCACACCTGTCCTCCCGTCATTTCCACCCTTGTCCTCCTGTCATTTCCACCCTTGTCCATCCACCAATACCTATCTTGACCACCCACCATTTACACCCTTGTCCACCTGTCATTTTCACCCTTGTCCACCTGTCATTTTCACCCTTGTCCACCTGTCATTTTCACCCTTGTCCACCTGTCATTTCCACCCTTATCCAACTGCCATTTCTGCTTTTGTCCATTTGATTTTTCCACCCTTGTCCATCAGCCATTTCCACCCGTGTCCATCTGTTATTTTCACCCTTTTCCTCCTGTCATTTCTACCCTTGTCCATTCGCCATTTCCACCCTTGTCCTCCAGCCATTTCCACCCATGTCCCTTCGCCATTTTCACCCTTGTCCACCCGCTATTTCCACCCTTGTCCTCATGTTATTTCCCCTCTTGTTCACCCACCATTTCCACCCTTGTTCAACCGCCATTTTCACCTTTGTCCACCCGCCATTTCCACCCTTGTCCACCTGTCCATTTACACCCTCATCTGTGAATACATTGGACCATTGTATTTAGAGATCTCTGCGTACAGCTTAGAGAAGATGATGTAACATTGATATATTTGTTTCCTTCCAAAACCGCCCTGATATGCTAAATAATTTATTTATTTATTATTAATTCTATTTACAGAAAGGATTTCTCATTCAGCCGGACCAGATGCAGGTATGGAACGGTCACCATACTTATATAATTTTGTTACTTACCTGACAGTCAGAGATTATAAGTGTAATAGGTCAATGAAAAAGACCCCCCCCCTCCCCCCAAAAAAACCTAAGAGTCCAAGATCTTTAATTGTTCAACAGATAACAACAAGAAGAGTGAAGGACAGCCAATGGGCCACAACCCCTTCATCAGGACAGAGTAAAATGGCAGAATGTTAAATGGATTAAAAAATACTCCCAAACAGACTGATCTTCTGCATATGATATTATAAACATCAGCCAGTGATGGTGTTAACAGCAGAAACGGCAAGTTACAAACTTATATCAGATATACAGTATCTCACAAAAGTGAGTACACCCCTCACATTTTTGTAAATCTTTTCTTCTATCTTTTCATGTGACAACACTGAAGAAATGACAATTGTCTACAATGTAAAGTAGTGAGTGTACAGCTTGTATAAGGCCCCTTTCACACTGGGGCGGTTTGCAGGCGTTATTGCGCTAAAAATAGCGCCTGCAAACCGACCTAAAACTGCCGCTGCTGTTTGTCCAGTGTGAAAGCTGGACTGAAGTGGTGCGCTGGCAGGAGAGAAAAAAAACTCCTGCAAACAGCATCTTTGGAGCGGTGAAGGAGCGGTGTATTCACTGCTCCTTCACCGCTCCTGCCCATTGAAATCAATGGGGCAGCGTGGCTATACCGAGCTATGTGAGCGGTTTTAACCCTTTTTCGGCCACCAGCAGGGGTTAAAACCGCACCGCTAGCGGCCGAATACCGCCGCAAAAACGACAGTAAAGCTGCGCTTTAAAAGCTGCCGTTTTACCGCCGCCGCCCCCACCGCCCCCGTGTAAAAGGGGCCTAACAGTGTAAATTTGCTGTCCCCTCAAAATAACTCAACACACAGCCATTAATGTCTAAACCGCTGGCAACAAAAGTCAGTACACCCCTAAGTGAAAATGTCCTAATTGGGCCCAAAGTGTCAATATTTTGTGTGGCCACCATTATTTTCCAGCACTGCCTTAACCCTCTTGGGCATGGAGGTCACCAGAGCTTCACAGGTTGCCACTGGAGTCCTCTTCCCCTCCTCCATGACGACATTGCGGAGCTGGTGGATGTTAGAGACCTTGCGCTCCACCACCTTCCATTTGAGGATGTCCCACAGATGATCAATAGGGTTTAGGTCTGGAGACATGCTTGGCCAGTCCATCACCTTTACCGTCTTCTTTAGCAAGGCAGTGGTGGTCTTGGAGGTGTGTTTGGGGTGGTTATCATGTTGGAATACTACCCTGCGGCCCAGTCTCTGAAGGGAGGGGATCATGCTCTGCTTCAGTAGGTCACAGTACATGTTGGCATTCATGGTTCCCTCAATGATCTGTACCCCCCAGTGCCGGCAGCACTCATGCAGCCCCAGACCATGACACTCCCACCACCATGCTTGACTGTAGACAAGACACACTTGTCTTTGTCCTCCTCACCTGGTTGCCCCCACACACGCTTGTCACCATCTGAACCAAATAAGTTTATCTTGGTCTCATCAGACCACAGGACATGGTTCCAGTAATCCATGTCCTTAGTCTACTTGTCTTCAGCAAACTGTTTGGGGCTTTCTTGTGCATCATCTTTAGAAGAGGCTTCCTTCTGGGATGACAGACCAATTTGATGCAGTGTGCGGAGTATGCTCTGAGCACTGACAGGCTGACCCCCCACCCCCACCCCCACCCCTTCAATCTCTGCAGCAATGCTGGCAGCACTCATACGTCTATTTCCCAAAGACAACCTCTGGATATGACACTGAGCACGTGACCTCAACTTCTTTGGTGGACCATGGCGAGGCCTGTTCTGAGTGGAACCTGTCCTGTTATACCGCTGTATGGTCTTGGCCACCGTGCTGCAGCTCAGTTTCAGGGTCTTGGCAATCTTCTTATATCCTAGGCCATCTTTAGGTAGAGCAACAATTCTTTTTTTCAGATCCTCAGAGAGTTCTTTGCCATGAGGTGCCATGTTGAACTTTCAGTGACCAGTATGAGAGAGTGAGAGCGATAACACCAAATTTAACACACCTGCTCCCCATTCACACCTGAGACCTTGTAACACTAACGAGTCACATGACACCGGGGAGGGAAAATGGCTTATTGGGCCCAATTTGGACATTTTCACTTAGGGGTGTACTCACTTTTGTTGCCAGCGGTTTAGACATTAATGGCTGTGTGTTGAGTTATTTTGAGGGGACAGCAAATTTACACTGTTATACAAGCTGTACACTCACTACTTTACATTGTAGCAAAGTGTCATTTCTTCAGTGTTGTCACATGAAAAGATAGAAGAAAATATTTACAAAAATGTGAGGGGTGTACTCACTTTTGTGAGATACTGTAATACGTCCCTCTGCAGTTGGCACCTTCGTCTGTGTAAGGGGCCCAGTCTGACCCCACAATATGGGTTCTTACAAGGTCAGCCTACTCTTATTTTATATAATTAGTCTCCTCCTCTTGGGGCCAAAACTTCTGTTGTTCTGATAGAAAGGTGTCAGAACACACAGAGCATCGCAGTTTGTTGTGTATGGGGACTGTGTAGCCACAGACTGGTCAGGGTGCCCGTGGTGACCCATGTCCACAGCCAAAAGCACCTACAATGGGCAGATGAGCATCAGAACCGGAGCACTGAGAAATGGAAGAAGGTGGCCTGGTCTGATGAACTCAAGAATGGTTTGAGGAACACAACGAGTTTGAGGTGTTGACTTGGCCTCCAAATTCTCCACATCTCATACAAATTGTGCATCTGTGGGATGTGCTGGAAAAAAAAGTCCGATCCAGGGAGGCCCCACCTCCCAACTTACAGGACTTGCTACTGGAGGCTTGGTGCCAGCATACATACCTTCAGAGGTCTAGTAGAGTCCATACCTCAAATGGTGAGGGTGGGTGGTCCTAATTTTATGGTTGATCAGTTTATATTATTGCAGGAAGTTATTTTATTAGATTCAGATCCTTCCATAGAGTGATGGTAATGAAATATCTTATCTCTGCAGGTCCTGAACCCACTTCTGATCCTCATTCTTATCCCAGTGTTTGATCTGGGGATCTACCCTCTCATCGGGCTTTGCAAGATCAACTTCAAGTGAGTAGCAAAGTCATGTCTCCTGTCTCCAGCCAATGCGGTGATTGCTCAGTGTATCCATAAGCTGCCCATTTACCTGTAATTATTCCTCCTCTCCGTAGACCTTTGGCAAAGATGGCTGTCGGCATGCTGCTGGTCGCTCTGGCCTTCGCTGTTGCCACTATTGTGGAGGTCAAAATTGATGTGAGTTAAAGTCTCAAGTGACTTACCTGCTTCCTGTTAATACAACTAATACAATTTAGGTGGGTTCTTACCTGTAACACGCTGATGCCCCACTGATGCCGCCACAACTCCCCTTCTCCCTGTGTGTTTGCCATGCGTTTTCCATGCACTTGCTTTCTTGCTCTTTTTTTTTTCAATATCTAATATATAAATATATGAATAGCAATTTTACATTGTGGGAACTGCAAACCGAGAGCTGGTTGGGTTGCAGCCACGTTGAAGTCAACAGGCGAGTTTGACAGACGGTGCTGCCTGCCAGACACTGCCCCCCAGAGTTAAAAATGCCACGGCGAAGACATGTTTTTTTGGAATGTTTTTTTAATTCTCCCAGGACCACCGCTCTTATAGGTCTCACTAGTATACCTGTTCTTGGGGGAGGTTTGGTGGGTTTCTCAGTGAATTGAGGAGTGGACCATACACTTACCCCCCTAGGGCCAGCACAAGGAATGGGCAGTAGGGATGGCTGCCCTGGGCACTGCAGTATCATGTGAGGTGGGGGGGCACCATAAGGAGATTGGGGAGAGGAAATTTGTGTTGGAAGGGGTTATGGGGGGGGGGGGGGGTTGTCAGGAGGTAAGAATAGTTCTAGGAGAGGAAATTTGGAGAGGTGTGCTAGGAGTGGTGATTTGTGTTGGGAGAGGGGGAAAGGGTGAAGAGGATTTGTTCTCAGATCAGACAATTTTTTTTGGGGGGGGGCGGGGTGTAATTTGTGCTCGTAGGGATGATAGGAGGGCAAAACATTTATTTTTATTTTTATTTTTTTTTGGGGGGGGGGGGGGTTGTGCTAGGAGGGGGAGATTTGGAGTGGGGGGAGAGGATTTGTGCTCAGGGGGGATATTTTAGGGTTAGAGGAGGGGGGGGGTATGGTGCTAGGGGCATATGGGGAGTAAGATTTGAGCTGGGGAGGATGGGGGAGCAAAGTGGATTTGTACAGGAAGGGAGGGGGGAATTTATGCTTAGGGTGGACCATGCAGATTGCTGCTCGATTTTTTGAGGGGTGGGGTGGGGGGGGGGGGGAATTTTTGCTGATACATAATCATGCATCTTGGGGGTAAGAGGGAGCAATTTGGCATGTTCGCCCTGGGCTCTAGATGACCTTGTCCTGGCACTGATACCCCCCCCCCCCCCCACATTTGTTTCTTAAAGTCTTTGTTTTTAATTATTTTTATTCTGGCATTCCAGGTGTCCAATCCGCTCGTTCCAAAGGCCGGAGAGAGCTACGTGCAGGTTCTGAACTTTGCAAACCAAGAGGTCACCGTTCAGGTGCCAAACAATTCTCCGTTCACACGGCCATCACTGATCAAAGGAGATTTCCAGGTAAGAAACGCGCCACCTGAGCAGTCACATGACACAGGGGAGGGGAATGAACGTACAGAACAGTGAGATTAAAGGGGAACTCCAGATTATACTTTTTTTTTTTTTTTTTTTTTTTACATTTTGGGTGGAGTGTAATCGTGTGGTGAAGGGTTTGCACCTCTGTAAGGGTTTGATGGTCTTCTCTGCCTTCCAGTCCAACTGACCCCCCCCCCCCACAGACCTCATGATATCTGTGTGTTTTCCTGCTGCAGGATCCCAATTACATGAAGGTTAACTTCATTGGCTCTGCGAAGGTGACTGTGGAAATTCCTGGAGCGAACATTTCCTGCACAGAGGACATTCACGAGGAAGCCACATACTCCTTATTGGTGGATACAGTGAATGGCAGTCTGTATTGTAGAACGGTAAGTTGGACAGAATTATTCGACAAGTGATACATGGGAGGTCTGGGAAGAGGGGGATACATTTGATTTGTGATATATACATAAACACTGTGTTACCAAAAGTATTGGGACGCCTGCCTTCACGCGCACATGAACTTTAACCACTTGCTGCCCACCCACCGTCATATGACGGCGGGACGGTGCAGCTGTTATCCTGGGCCGCCGTCATATGACGGCGCTGCCTTCCAGGATCCCTAGGGGGCGCGGGCCCGCCGCGTCACTCGGGTCCCGGTGCGCGTGCCCGGCGGCCGCGTTGTCCGCCGGGCACCCGCGATTGCCCGGTAACCGAGCAGGACCGTGGATCTGTGTATGTAAACACACAGATCCACGTCCTGCCAGATGGGAGGAGACCGATGGTGTGTTCCTTGTACAGAGGAACACCGATCGGTCTCCTCCCCTTGTGAATCCCCCCCCACAGTTTGAATCACTCCTTAGGAACATATTTAACCCTACAGCGCCCCCTCCTGATTAACCACTTCATTGCCAGTCACATTTATACAGTAATCAATGCATTTTTATAGCACGGATCGCTGTATAAATGTGAATGGTCCCAAAAATGTGTCAAAATTGTCCAATGTGTCCGCCGCAATATCGCAGTCACGATAAAAATCGCAGATCACCGCCATTACTAGTTAAAAAAAAAATTATAAAAATGCTATAAATCTATCCCCTTATTTTGTAGACGCTATAACTTTTGCGCAAACCAATAAATATACGCTTATTGCGATATTTTTTACCAAAAATATGTAGAAGAATACGTATCGGCCTAAACTGAGGAAAAAAATTTGTTTAAAAAAAAAAAAATGTGGATATTTATTATAGCAAAAAGTAAAAAATATTGTGTTTTTTTTCAAACTTGTCACTCTTGTTTTGTTTATAGCGCAAGAAATAAAAACCGCAGGGGTGATCAAATACCACCAAAACAAAGCTCTATTAGTGGGAAAAAAAATTATAAAAATTTCATTTGGGTACAGTGTTGTATGACCGCGCAATTGTTATTCAAAATGCGACAGCGCTGAAAGCTGAAAATTGGCTTGGGCAGGAAGGGGGTGAAAATGCCTGGTATTGAAGTGGTAAATGGCATCCCAGTCTTAGTCCGTAGGATTCAATATTGGGTTGGCCCACCCTTTGCAGCTATAACAGCTTCAACTCTTCTGGGAAGGCCGTCCACAAGGTTTAGGAGGGTGTCTATGGGAATGTTTGACCATTCTTCCAGAAGAGTATTTGTGAGGTCAGGCACTGATGTTGTGCAGGCCAGTCAAGTTCCTCCACCCCAAACTCGCTCATCCATGTCTTTATGGACCTTGCTTTGTGCACTGGTGTGCAGTCATGTTGGAACAGGAAGGGGCCATCCCCAAACTATTCTCACAAAGTTGGGAGCATGAAATTGTCCAAAATGTCTTGGTATGCTGATGTCTTAAGTGTTCCCTTCACTGGAACTGAGGGGCCAAGCCCAACCCCTGAAGAACAACCCCCCACACCATAACCCCCCCTCCACCAAATGATTTAGTCCAGTGCACAAAGCAAGTTCCATAAAGAAATGGAGAATGCGAGGCAGGCCTTCTCGTCCTACATCAGTGCCTGACCTCACAAATGCTCTTCTGGAAGAATGGTCAAACATTCCCATAGACACACTCCTAAAGCTTGTGGACAGCCTTCCCAGAAGAGTTGAAGCTGTTATTGCCGCATAGGGTGGGCCAACTCAATATTGAACCATACGGACTAAGACTGGGGTGTCATTAAAGTTCATGTGTGTGTAAAGGCAGGCGTCCCAATACTTTTGGTAATGTATTGTATGTGTGTGTGTATATATTATATATTTATGGTCATGGCCCTATGACCAAGAGAGTTGTGGATCACATAAACACGCGACAAGACTTACAACATAAATAGACCTGAAGTGTGCCTTGGTGGTCTGGTCTGTATGCCAAGAAAAGGGGGCAAAAGACTCAAATAGGGGAATAACTCTTTATTGATTCTTGTGGTTATTGGTGAAGGCTTGTGCCATTTCTTCCTGAGGATTTGGGATGTATGTGGCAAAACAAGCGGCCTAGTTTCTTGATTACATGGTCTGGTACTCCATGCTGGGAGGCAGCTGAGGCTGCTCCAATCCAACAGGAAATGTCGAGACAACTGACTGGGGTTGAAGCCCAAGTTGCTTAGCAGGATCCTGACATGCTTGATAAACTGGCTGCCACTCAGGGGGCTGGTTAGAAAGGGTAGCAACGAGCTACCATCAGATTGGCTGGGTAGATGGGACAGTAGTCGGTCGAGCACCGTTACTGGGCACCTGGCGTTGTTAGTCTAAAACAGGTTGATGTCAACCCCGGGGCCGGTTTGTTGCATTTTGCAGACTGTGAGATGAAGGGTGTAATGGTTAGAAAGCGAGTCAGGTGGCGTCGGAGCAGTGTCTGACTGCCGGAGCCGCTGACGGTAAATTCACTAAGTCGTAGGAAAACGTAGAAGGCCTGGTAGATGGCCGCTTGGATGACTAGGCTGGGCAAAGACCCAAATGGAGAATGAGTAAGGATTTCAGACATGTCTCTGAAGAGGGCACTCGTGATAGGCTTCAGTATGCCCCGTAGGACTGACTTGACTGCATGGACCAAGAGTACTGAGGGTTTACTGGGGTCCTGTAAGGACAGGAAATGCTGGACGCCGGCTAGGTATAGCCTGATAGTATTGTGAGAAAGGGCCAGCTGCGTTGTGGCAATACGATGTAAAGGCTAGGACTTATCTAACGTCACCTATCACTGCTTCGGAGCAAGAGGCCAAAAACTTGCGGTAGGTGTTCCAAGCAGTGCGATAGGCCTTCAGTGTGTTGCATGCCAAGGAGTGGTTAACGAGCTGGGTTGCTTCGGCGAGATGCGACTTCACTCCATCGTCAGGAAGGACCAGGGTGGGACAGAGTAGATGTTGGGTCAGTTCCAGGCTCCTGCTGGAAAAACAAAGTAAGGTTGAAACGGGACAGCGCATCAGCTGCGATTTTGCATTTGCCTGGAATGTGTCTACAGAAGTTATTAAACTGGTGACGGAGTGACAGTTGCGCGAGCCTGCGCAGGAAGGACATGATGGGGAGTGACTTGGATCTACCTTTATTGATGATGTCGGCCATGGCCTGACTGTCCGTGGTGAAGAGCACTGTCTGTCCTGTCCAAGTGTGGCCCCAGACCTGGGCAGCTGCCACGATGGGATACAGTTCGAAGAGTAATGAAGACTGGGTGAAAGCAGAAATTTAAGAGAATTTCTGGGGGCCAAGGTTCGGTTCAGCTGGTGAGGAACGTGTCCCACATAGCTAAGTCTGCTACTGCTGCTTGGTCTAGTTTGAGAACTTGGTCTGGATCTTGCACTGGTGTGAGAAAAACTAAAAGGTGTGATATAAAGGACCGTCCTTGAGGAATAATCCTCATCGCGAAGTTCAGCATCCCTAGTAAGGATTGCGACTGCCTCATGGTGCACCCTTGTGACCCGGTGAAGTGGTGGATAACTGTCTTGGTATGAGCTAGTTTGTCGGGAGGCACGCTAGCCTGTATGCTACGTGTGTCCGGAGTGACACCTAGGAAGGTGATAGAGTGTGCCGGGCCTTCCACTTTATGCTCGGCTATGGGCACGCTGAGATTGCTGAACACTATTCTCAACTAGTCTAGATCTGCCCGTGGTGTGTCTGGTTGTTCGAAGAGCAGGAAGTCATCGAGGTGGTGGATAACTGTGGGCGGTGGGCCTGGCGTGACTTTACCATAAATGAACTGGCTCACCCCTGTCATGCGACTGACCCTGGTGAAGATGTGAACTGTACATTCTTCCCCTACTGTACGTTCTTCCCCTACTATTTTTTACCTGTGAAGATAAAGTCCAACCTGGTGCCGGATGGAAACCTGAACTAAGGGAGAAAGACAGAGAAAAGATGGAGATGAATGGCCAACTGGGTGCCGCTGCGTGTTTGTGTGGCTGATTGTTTGCCAATGAGGTGTGTTTGCAAGTTAGTTTGTATTGGGGTTTGCACTTAGGTGCGTGCCGCAAAGTGTTATATACTACTGGAGACGATATTGCGTGGTTGCAAGGGTGTCAGTGAGTGTCAGGTTGCTGGGATGATATTGCGTGGTTGCAAGGGTCTCAGTCTGGTTTGCTGAGATGATATTGCGTGGCCGCAAGGGTCTCGATGAGTATGAGGTTGTATGAGACGATATTGCGTGGTTGCAAGAATCTCGATGAGTATAAGGGTTTTTTTTTTTTTAGATGATATTGCGTGGTTGCAAGGGTCTCAAATGAGTGTCAGGCTGCTGAGACGATTTTGTATGGCTGCAAGGGTCTGAACGGGTGTCAGGTTGCTGAGACGAGATTGCGTTCGTCGCAAAGGTCTAGACGAGTGTGAGGTTGCTGAGACAATACTGCATTTTGCAAGGGTCTCAAATGAGTGTCAGGCTGCTGAGACAATATTGCATGACTGCAAGGGTCTCAATGGGTGTCGGGTTTGCAGAGATGATATTGCGTTTGCAAGAGACTCGATGAGTGTGAGGCTGCTGAGACGATATTGCGTTTGCAAGGGTCTCAACAAGAGTGTCAGGCTGCTGAGATGATTTGTCTGGCTGCAAGGATCTCAATGAATGTTGGGTTGTTGGGGCGAGACCTCGTGGTCACGAAGGTCTTGATGAGTGGGAGGTTGCTCGAGACGGTATTGTGTTTGCAAGAGTCTCAACAAGGGTGTCAGGCTGCTGAGACGATTTTGCATGGTTGCAAGGGTCTCAACAGGTGTCAGGTTGCTGGGCCGAAATTGCGTTGTGGTAAAGGTTTTTTTTTTTTTTTTAATGAGTGAGAGGTTGCTGAGACGATATTGCGTTTTGCTAGGGTCTCGACAAGAGTAAAGCAGCGTACACATGATTGGATTTTCCGATGGGAAATGTTGGCTGACAGGCTGTTGGCGGAAAATCCGAGTGTGTGCACGCTCCATCGGACAATTGTTGTCGGATTTTCCGCGGACAAATGTTGGATGGCAGGTTTTAAAATTTTCCGCGGACAAATGTCTGTTGTCGGATTTTCCGAGCGTGTGTACACAAGTCCGTCGGACAAAAGTCCAAAGTACAAAACACGCATGCTCGGAAGCGAGGACGAGCCGGAAGCGGTCGGTCTTGTAAACTAGCGCTCGTAATGGAGAATTAACATTCGTGACGTGGCAAATTATGAAATCTGGAAATGCAGCACACAATTCTCTTCTTCTTTAATGGGATAATAATGAAGCTGCTTTGCTGGTGATACTGATGGAGTTATTGCAAACATATTTTCAAAGGCTTTTTTTTTCTAGTGATATCAAGAATAATATATTTTTTTTTTTTTTTTTTTTGGGCAAGTTACCACAACACCATTATCCGGTAGTTTTTAAGATCAAAGATACAACTATGTTGGTGTCCCTTGTTAATTTTACATTGTATTTTTATAAATGTAACTGCCGACTCCCAAACTGTCATTTGAAGTAAAACACACAGCCAAGTATTATTCTACACAATTTTTTTATTGTGTATTAAAAAAAGAAAACAAATAAAATTAGACATGATATCTGCCAATAGAACTTCACCAAACAAAAAGTGCATTCTATGCATCCAAAAATCTAGAAAATATACCAAATCAAATCATTATTATTCAACCAAAAAAATAATGTCAAAGCAATAACTCCAAGGCCACGTTATCTCCTCCAATTCCGCAACATGTCTGGCTGACGAACGGCCCTTCAGAAACTAACTGAAAAGCGCGAAATGAAAAGCGCTAAATGAGCGCGAATCAACACTCACCAAACTTCTACTAACACGAAATTAGCAGAAGGATCCCAAAGGGTGGCGCTAAAAAGCTGAAAAACCACGTAGTACGTCACTACGTTCTCGATTGTTGGCCAACGATTGTGTGCCGTGTGTATGCAAGACGAGTTTGGGCCAACGCCCTTCGGACAAAAGTCCACAGTTTTGTTGACCAACAATCCGATCGTGTGTACGAGGCATAACAGGCTGCTGAGACAATTTTGCATGGCTGCAAGGGTCTAAACGAATGAGAATTGGGTTACTGAGAAAAGGATAGAAACACCTGGTTTGTTTGGCGGCTTACCCTACCCTTAAGCGGGCACTATAAGGGATAAGGACAACGTCCGTTTGATTCATAGGTTCCGTAGGGAGAACTAATGAACGATAGGGGAGGCAACGGATGGTAACGAATTGATGGGACATAAAGAATGTGGTAACTAATCTTACTTGCGACAGTGGGGCATGCGATTGAGTTCGCGCCGGACTGTGGCGGGGGTGCAACATATCGGGAAGGTGTGGCTTGATGCCGTGCACGAGGCAAAACAACAAGGTTTGGTGTAGAAAATAGTACGAATGATTCGTAAGTTCCACTGCGGGGACCGAACACATGGTACGGGAGACACAGCGAGCAGTCACACATTGACATGACAAAACACGGTAACGAGTCCTACCAGTGACCATATGACTGGTTCGCATTGGACTGGAGCGGGTGTGCAACACATCCGAAGAGCGTGGTGTGGCGCCGTGCATGACGCACAGAAAATAACTTTGGTTTGGTAAATAAATGAGAGAAGAACCGTGTACAAACGATTCGTAAGTTCCGCTGCGGGAACGAAAACGCACGGCATGGGGGACACAAGGAATGGCAGCGGTAGAAGGTATGCAATGTATCTGATACAAATCAGTTGTAAAATTTATGAAATGAATCTGATACGAATCGGTAGTAAGGAATATTGAATGAATCTGAAACAAATTGGTTGTAGAGTGTATGCCACCCCTTAGACCCCATTCACACAGGGGCAACACGACTTGCCGGTCGCCTCAGCGAGGCGACCTGCAAACGAATGGCAGGGCGACTTGCAAAACGACTTCTGCATAGAAGTCTATGCAAGTCGCCCGAAGTCGCCCCCGAAGTCGTACAGGAACCTTTTTCTAAGTCGGAGCGACTTGCGTCGCTCCCCTTAGAACGGCTCCATAGTACAGAACGGGAGGCGACTTGTCAGGCGACTAGGTCGCCTGACAAGTCGTCCCTGTGTGAATGGGGTCTTACTCTGAAACTGAACACCTACCAACCACCCAGCCCCCCCCAGGGCTAATCAAGTGCAGACAAGGCACCGGGTGGGTCTAATTACCACCTCAATCAGCCACAGAACCCGTACAAACAATACATCTGCAAATGGATGAGATGGCAACCTCATGGACAGTAAATCTTATAACGAGTGAAGCCTATGGCGAGTGATATTGGACAACGACCGACAGCGGCTCGGAGGCTCGGATCTACAAATGAATCGTGTTTGACAGAAGGAACTTATGAATTTACTACACGTGTGCCGAATGATGTCGACAACAACTGGAAGGGATGCAGGATAAGAAGCATAACGAATCGCAAGATTGCACCAAAAAAGGTTTGAATACTACCTGCGACGGTGAGCGGGAACCACCAACGAAGACCACGAATGAAGAAGCCGCAACGCATTTGCGATCGAATGCACAGACTCACGAACATGGGGTGAGCTGGGAAGAGTTGGCCCAGTGACATGTAGTATCGCGCACTGAACCGACAAAGAGCATGGGGAGTGGGCTGCTTAAATACCCCCATAAATTTAGGCCACCATACTGGCCTTCAGTGGCGTCGCTAGGGGGTGGCTTTTGGGGCTATAGCCCTGAAACTGGGGCCCAAAGCCCTGAGTCTCTGCAGGGGTCCCCAAGGGGAGGGGAGGCTCTCTGGGGACCCTGATGTAAGTGGGGAGCTCTCTGGGGACCCTGATGCAAGGGGGAGGCTCTCTGGGGACCCTGATGCAAGGGGGAGGCTCTCTGGGGACCCTGATGCAAGGGGGAGGCTCTCTGGGGACCCTGATGCAAGGGGGAGGCTCTCTGGGGACCCTGATGCAAGGGGGAGGCTCTCTGTGGACCCTAATGTAAGGGGGGCTCTCTGGGAACCCTGATGTAAGTGGGGGGGCTCTATGGGAACCCTGATGTAAGGAGGAGGATCTCTGGGGACCCTGATGTAAGGGGGGGCTCTCAGGGGACCCTGATGTAAGGGGGGGCTCTCTGGGGATATACACACACACACACCTGCGTATTTTACTGTATATACATGTGTATGCCCACCCAAGCATATGACATTCTTTGCTACGCTGCTATGGGCTCTAGCCCCCAGATCTTTTGTAGACCTAGCAACGCCCCTGCTGGGCTTCATATATATAATTTTTAAATTTTATTTTTGACTGTAAATACTTTATTTGAATGCTTTAGCATTGACTAGCCAATACAATGCTGGTGACTTTGGATAATATCGATCACATTATAGAGCTGTTTAGGTCCATACAATCCATAGCTGTAATGTATTTTAGTACTGAACAGTTACATTGTAACATTTATGGATTTTTTTCTTCTCCTCTAGATTCAAGATTCCAATAGAAAACCAGCCAATGGATTAGCAGGGGTCAGGTACGTCTTTTGTGTCTATTGTGTGATTTATGTTGTAGATTACAGAAATGTTTCTCTGTGCAAAACCTGAATTGGCCCCAGTATGAATGTGAGTTAGGGACCTTAGATTGTAGATTGTAAGCTCCTGGAGGGTAGGGACTGATGTGAATGTACAGTGGATATAGAAAGTCTACACACCCCTGTTGGTAAAATGTCAGGTTTCTGTGATATAAAATATCTTCCATCATACTTGATTTGATTGTAGCCGTATTAGTGCAATTGTGACAGAGAAAATTGAGTACTGTCCGTGATACTTTTATTTGCACTAACATACAGTTTTTCAGGACAAGCTTTCGGGGTATGTCCCCTTCTTCAAGGTCCAAGCCAAGCAGTACTGATTCACAAATTTTTAAGCAGAATGTTAAAGAAGAAGAAAAAAAAAAAAGAGAAAAACAAAACACATACAAATCAATGGTAATAAAGATAGCAGCAGAGTTAGTGAGATAAGACAGAGGGAGAGCTATAGAATGCAGGGGGGGGGGGGGGGATACTAGTCACAGAGGGGTCGTAAAACTTTAGCATAATGTGTAACCAATATCTAAATTTAGGCCGTTATTTTTTGTATCAAAAAGAAGTATCATTCTTAGTTCAAACGTTTTCCTTTCCTGGATAGTTCTGAAATTCACTTTAAGAACTAAAACATTGAGGTCTTCTATAGTGGTGGTCCGAACAGCATACAACAAAAGCCATACAGATATTATCGCTATATTGATGATATATTCATGATCTGGACTGAAGGTGAAGAAAATCTAAACCAATTCTTCTCATTGATCAACACTTTTCACCCATCTATCAAACTAAAAATGGACTATTCGAACACACATGTCAACTCCCTGGACACTACAGTATACATCAGGGATGACAAGCTTCACACGTCGATATACAGAAAACCGACTGACCGATGCAGCTATCTTCACAGTTCTAGTTTTGACCCCCAACACACCAAACGGGCCATCATACACAGCCAGGCCATCAGATACCACCGAATTTGTTCAGACCCAGAAGACAGAGATAAACATCTCAGAACACTGGCAGACTCTTTCCATAAGAAAGGTTACAAAGACAAAACCATCAACAACAGCATAAACACAGCCTTGAAAACCCAAAGAGCCCTTGCACACTGGGGCGGTTTGCAGGCGCTATTGCGCTAATAATAGCGCCTGCAAACCGCCCCGAAAGTGCCGCTGCTGTCATCCCAGTGTGAAAGCCCCGAGGGCTTGCACACTGGAGCGATGCGCTGGCAGGACGATAAAAAAAGTCCTGTCAGCAGCATCTTCGGAGCGGTGAAGGAGCGGTGTGTATACCGCTCCTGCCCATTGAAATCAATGGGACGGCGCGGCTATACCGCCGGCAATGCGCCTCTGCAGAGGCGCTTTGCGGTGGTATTTAACCCTTTCTCGGCCGCTAGCGGGGGGTAAAACCCCCCTGCTAGCGGCCGCATACCGACGGTAAAACGCCGCTAATAATAGCTGCGTTTTACCGCCGACGCCGCCCCCCGCCCCAGTGTGCAAGGGCTCAAAGAGAAAATCTCCTCCAATACACAGAGCAAAAAAACAAATAACCGAGTACCTCTAGTCACCACATACAACCCAACACTAGAAGGGATCAAAAAGATAATCAAAGATTTACAACCCATTATAACAGAGGATGAAACGCTGAAAGGAATATTCCAACAACCCCCATTATTGATATAAATAAATAAATCCGCGCTTAGGACAGTATAAGAGCTGCTGCCTATCCCTAATTAGTACCCCTAGGGGTCTAATTGCACAAATTGATAGGTAATAAGGAGATATAAAAGGCGCTGCCCTCTATGTTGATTGTTTATAGGTATGGATGTCATAAACTACACGCTAAATTCAAATGACTATGACATATAAGAACTCCATCACTAAATGCCGTAATGCGGTCTAAAGATAGAGAAGACCTTATAATTGGAGCAGACCAAAAAATAAAATGAAATAAATAAAAACACCAGTGATACAAAAAATGTTAATTACTGCTTAATAAATATTAGAACTAGGTCACCCCAGTGAGAATATATTGTCTGCCATGTAAAATTGTGCTGACTATAGTGAAACAAATAATACTATAAACTGTGCAATTAGTAAAATTGAAATTGACCCCAAAGTTCAAAAGTTTTGGGACAAAATGGCGCTAAGAAAAAAATTTTTTGTTTATATTTAGTAAAAAAAAGATGAGTGAATAAAGGTGTCAGTGCAATGTCTGTTTTGCCACTCCCATATTCTCTGCAAAATGTTAGATTGGGTAGTGACTAACCCCAAAAATCAAAAATATTGTGATGGTGAGTGCCTGCTAGAAATAAAATTACTTATTTGTGTAATCTTAATAACGTAAAATGCAAGGTAAATCGCTCCCTGAGCATTAAATCCAATAAATATACAATCCCAAAAATATCATGCATAAACAATTATTTCCAGTCTCTTGTGTTTTTATAGCAGGTAATGGTTCATTTCTAGAAAGTTATTTAATTAAAAAGTTTTATATATATATATATATATATATATATATATATATATATATATATATATATATATATATATATATATATATATATATATATATATATAATCCATGTAAGAAAGTTTTTAACCAGATGGAAAAACTAAGTTCAGTATATATATTGTTTATTTCGCCCTTGAGGGCATCCACCAGTGACTTCTGTGCGTTTTAATTCAGGTAGTGACTTGAAGTGCTCACCCCCCAGTGCTCCCCCACTCACCAGAAATAATCACCCCTACAGGGGTACCGAGCGACAGAGTGGGTGCCTTAGGGTGGTTGATGATCACTCCAGTTCTGCTGCCGTTCCTCTGATTTATGCGATCCTTACAACTGTTCCAGGTTAAGCTATGTGCTCCAAATTGACCAGGTTACTCCATTGTATACCACCTTTGTCTGTTAAACTCTCCGGGAATCCAGAGACAAGAGAAACACAAGGAGGCTGGTCTCTAGTACTTTTGTATCTGAGTTCCTAGCTGAACCCATATACTGTTGTATGTTGGATATCTGTAAGTGTTTTTAGCACCAATAAAAAGAGAAAAAAAAATATATATACACACACAGTGGGGACGGAAAGTATTCAGACCCCCTTAAGTTTTTCACTCTTTGTTATATTGCAGCCATTTGCTAAAATCATCGATAGCGACTTATAATAACCAATATGGAGCATTTTTGTTTTGCATTCCTTTAGATACGCTCATGACTTGTCATGATTTTTGTAGCCGACTTTCGACACGATTAATTGCATATCTATTACATGTACATTTTCTGTCCCTATTTATTAGGAGTGTCTTCGGTACATATATTCTTTATGCATTTTTTATGTATCTATATATAGATTTTTTTTCTTTTTTGGTGTTGTTTATTCTTATTATCCCATCTATATGTAAACACCATGACGGGATGTGTTAGCATTTATTACGTTTGATCATTGTCTATTGGTTATATATGTATACATGTTCTCAAATTATATTCTGGGCTAAATTAGATCCTTCTCCATCCCGACCCACAGGTGTTTCTTAATTCTTTTGGGATTACAAAGTTTTTAATTGCATGCAAAGGGTGCAAGCCCAAGTGTGAGGCACTGATTGGTGGTTTTACTAGTTTTCTCACCCCACCCTTTTGCCTATTTATACACATTTTATTCTTGTCCACTTTAGCTATGAGTAAGCATCCGATGATGTGAAACGCGTTAGCGATTGTACCCTGTCTTGTCTCTATTTATGTGACTGTATTTTGGATTTTTTACGTTCTACAATAAAGATGCCTTAATTCAGAGTGCAGCAGTCCAGGAACCTTTTTATCTCCACTAAAATCATTTAAGTTCATTTTTTTTCCTCATTAATGTACACACAGCACCCCATATTGTACACACAGCACCCCATATTGTACACACAGCACTCCATATTGTACACACAGCACCTCATATTGTACACACAGCACCCCATATTGACAGAAAAACACAGAATTGTTGACATTTTATGCAGATACATATATAATATATGTGTGTGTGTGTATATATATATATATATATATATATATATATATATATATATATATATATATATATATATATATATATATATATATATATATATTACACATACATATAATAAATATATATATATTATATAAACTGTATATATTAAAAGCAAACAAAAAGGCAGTCTCGATGGAACAATCTGTCTGTCTCATAACATTTGTTTTTTTCCTACTCATACTAAATGCATGTACATGGACTTTTGCTTGGCAAATTGCTATGTGGATTGTTTTTTATAAATGCACCCCTTTTTTTGTTCGTTAATTTCTGATTTTCTATTTCTTGCAGATTTATTAATTTGCTCCCAGAAACTGTTTATGATATCAAGATCGGCGATGCAACAATCAACAGTGCCAGCCTCAACATATCGCAATATTTCACCCAGAAAAGAGCATTGTGAGTGAATTCATGATTAATGAATTGATCGATCTTTCACTGACCGTAAACAGTCTCGTAATATTATTTATTCTCTCACCAGTACCAAACTAACTGCTGTGACTTACAAAGGAGATAAATACACGATTGACTTGGGTCTACTGGACTTTGGTGCTGCATACACAGCAGTACTGAGGGAGGTGAGTAACATTTTGGCTTTCTTACCTTCCAAGGAATCCTACAGCCCCGTTATTGCTATACACCATATGACCAAACATTCGTGAACACCTGACCATCACATATTGTTGGACATCCCATTTCAAAACCATGACTGTTATTATGAAGTTGCCCCTTTTCCCATGGCCTCTTTTATATGGCTATAACATCCTACACCCTTCTGGGAAGACTTTCCACAAGATTTTGGAGGGTGTCTGTGGGAATTTGTGCCCATTTGTGAGGTTGGTTACTGATGTTGGATGAGAAGACCTGGCTCACACATTGGGCCTCGTGTTGGGCACCAAAAAAATTCAGCTCAAAGGTGTTCAGTAGGGTTGAGTTCAAGGCTCAGTGCAGGACACTCAAGTTCCTCCACACCAAACTAGTCAAACCATGTCTTTATGGAGATGGACATCTCATTCTAAAAACCATGACCATTATTATGGAGTTCCCCCACGACACGTAACATGGAGGTTTCCCCCATTGTGGCGAGAACATCCTCCATTTATTTGGGAAGACTTTCCACAAGATTTTGGAGGGTGTCTGTGGGAATCTGTGTCCATCTGTGAAGTCAGGTACCAGTAGCGGCTGGTGCTCCATTTTTGGGGGGCTTCCCTTGCGTCTCCTCCTCCTCAGCGGCTTCCTCCTTGGCGGCCAATACGGTCGCTTCTCCTCTCGGCCAATCAGGTTTTAAGACCCCCTTCCTGATTGGCCGAGAGGAGAATCAGGAAGACAATAGTGAAAATTAATTAAATTAAATATTAATTTAATTAAAGCCCACCCTTTTTCGAAGCCATTAAGAGCCACAGGCTCTAATCGTGTGCTTCCAAAAAAAAACCCCATTGAAATCCATACGTCTGGCGCCCTGCAAGTAGATTAGGGGCCCGGCACATAGATTAGTCGGGCAGCGCCCCTGCACGCCTTATGGACGGGCACCCACTGTCAGGTACTGATGTTGGATGAGAAGACCTGGCTCACACATTGGGCACCGAAAAAAAAAAAAAAAAAGAGACCTAGCTCACAATTGGAATTCCAATTCATCCCAAAGGTGTTCAGTAAGGTTGAGGTCAGAGCTCTGTGCAGGACACTTGAGTTCCTCCACTCCAAACTGGTCAACCCATGTCTTTATGGAGATGCTGGTTGAGAAGACTTGGCTCATTCTAATTTATCCAGAATGTGTTCAGTAGGGTTGAGGTCAGGGCTCTGTGAAGACCACTCAAGTTCTGTCACACAATCTCTTTATGGAGTTGGCTTTGTACACAGGGGTACAGTGATGGTAGACCAGAAAATTGTCTTCACCAAACTGCTTCCACAAGGTTGGAAGAGCACTTGTCTTTGTATGATGAAGTATTAGCAGGACCTTTCACTGGAAACACTTGAATGCCTTCATTTGGAGGGGGGTTCACATACTTTTTTTCCAAATAGCGTATCCCTGATTATTTTTCTATTCAGCAGCTGGATGGATGTGCTGGGACTTGTAGTTCCAGTACAGGTTGAAGAACCCAGTTTCTCCCCAGGTGGGTGGGTCCGATCTCAACCTTCTAGTACCAGGGCCAGATTAACATAGGGGATATTGGAGCTGCAGCTCCAGGCCCCTTACCTTAAGATAGGCCCATTTGCCAAAAAATTGGAAGATCTACCCCACCACTGGTCAAAATTTGGGGCTCGTAGCCAGTTTAAATACAGGCTGGCACACTCTGTTTGCAGCAGACTGAGAGGATGAGCTCACAGTGCCTCTCCTTACTTCTTGTCAGAGGCACTGAGCTCAATGGACAGCTTGGAGCCTTGGACCAATGGTAAAGTACTATTGGCCCCAGCTGTCCAATAAAAATGCTGCAGTGGAGGCACGCCTCTCACTGCAGTGTCATAGAAGGGGGCGTGTCTGAAAGACAAATGCTCCCTTCCAGTCCAGCCCTCCTAATTAGAAGGAAAAAACATGTGTTTATGTGTATAAGATTTACCCACAATCCCATGTTTTTCTCACACAGTTAAGAGGGAGAATGAGAATCTTCTGCTGCTGCAAAGGTACTGTTTTAATCAAGCTAAAAATGATATACAGTGGAACCTCGGATTACGAGCATAATCCGTTCCAGGAGTTCCATAGTCCAACAAGGTAAAACTACCATTCAGCAATGTAAAAGAAAAAAAACAAGGAGGCGGCAGTAGCACCTCATGAACGCCTGTCAGCTGCTGCTATACCACTCACTGAAAAGCAATCCACCACAGATCACTTTTCAGAGGGCAGTAAGCATTACCGCAAATGTGAAAGAAACTTGAAACGCATCATCCATTTCACACTCCCCACCAACCAGGTCACTCCCCACCAACCAGGTCACTCCTCACCAACCAGGTCACTCCTCACCAACCAGGTCACTCCTCACCAACCAGGTCACTCCCCACCAACCAGGTCACTCCCCATCAACCAGGTCACTCCCCATCAACCAGGTCACTCCCCATCAACCAGGTCACTCCCCATCAACCAGGTCACTCCCCATCAACCAGGTCACTCCCCACCAACCAGGTCACTCCCCACCAACCAGGTCACTCCCACAGTGTTATTGTGTTCTCCCAGTGGAGAGCCTTCCCTACCCACACAATACAATCATCAGTGTTGCTAACTATAGCTGGCAGTACTGATTGTTTTGCGAAAAACCTGACAGGCTGGTTTTACTCAAGTCAATTAAAAGATTAACTTGTGTACAACCAGCTAACCCATACATAGATCGACTATGGCTGGTCTCTGCTTAATTTCAAGCCCTGTATGGCCCACTTAATTATTACGCAGTCCCTAAACATCCTTCCACAAACCATTTACATTTTTCCTTCCCAGATTCCTTCATCCTCCTCACCTGTACGTAGTGCCCACTGTCATCCCCTCCACACTCCTCTCCTGTACATACCGCTCACTGTCATACCCTCCACACTCCTCTCCTATACATAGTGCCCACTGTCATATCCTCCACACTCCTCTCCTGTACATACTGCTCACTGTCATACCCTCTACACTCCTCTCCTGTACATACTGCTCACTGTCATACCCTCTACACTCCTCTCCTGTACATACTGCTCACTGTCATACCCTCTACACTCCTCTCCTGTACATACTGCTCACTGTCATACCCTCTACACTCCTCTCCTGTACATACTGCTCACTGTCCTACCCTCCACACTTCTCTCCTGTACATACTGCTCACTGTCCTACCCTCCACACTCCTCTCCTGTACATACTGCACCCATCATACCCTCCACACTCCTCTCCTATACATAGTGCCCACTGTCATACCCTCCACACTCCTCTCCTGTACACACTGCTCACTGTCATACCCTCCACACTCCTCTCCTGTACATACTGCTCACTGTCATACCCTCTACACTCCTCTCCTGTACATACTGCTCACTGTCATACCCTCTGCACTCCTCTCCTGTACATAGTGCTCACTGTCATACCCTCCACACTCCTCTCCTGTACATACTGCTCACTGTCATACCCTCTACACTCCTCTCCTGTACATACTGCTCACTGTCCTACCCTCCACACTTCTCTCCTGTACATACCGCTCACTGTCCTACCCTCCACACTCCTCTCCTGTACATACTGCACCCATCATACCCTCCACACTCCTCTCCTATACATAGTGCCCACTGTCATACCCTCCACACTCCTCTCCTGTACATACTGCTCACTGTCATACCCTCTACACTCCTCTCCTGTACATACCGCTCACTGTCCTACCCTCCACACTCCTCTCCTGTACATACTGCACCCATCATACCCTCCACACTCCTCTCCTATACATAGTGCCCACTGTCATACCCTCCACACTCCTCTCCTGTACACACTGCTCACTGTCATACCCTCCACACTCCTCTCCTGTACATACTGCTCACTGTCCTACCCTCCACACTTCTCTCCTGTACAATACCGCTCACTGTCCTACCCTCCACACTCCTCTCCTGTACATACTGCACCCATCATACCCTCCACACTCCTCTCCTATACATAGTGCCCACTGTCATACCCTCCACACTCCTCTCCTGTACACACTGCTCACTGTCATACCCTCCACACTCCTCTCCTGTACATAGTGCCCACTGCCATACCGGTCTTTCTTCCGTGTTCTTTGCCTTCGGTCTCTTGCCTTGGCTGGGCTGTGTTGCTTTCACTCCCACGCATGCTCATGCGCATCCTCTCTCTCAACCTCCCTCCCTTACCCCTCTCTCATCCCCTTTTTCTCTCTCTCATCCCCTTTCTCTCTATTTAATTTAATTTGTTATATCAAAAAATGTTTGCATTTTTATTTGTTTGTTTTATAAAAGCCCCACCAAAATCCTCAGCACCAGGCCCATGATGTTCCTAATCCGGCCCTGTCTAGTACAACATTCCAGAACGAAAATTGTGGTGTTTAACCCTTTATTGAACAGAGGTCTTTAATGACAAGATATTCAGGCTAAATATAGCAGCATTAGTTCTACTGGCAATAACGAAGTTTCCCATCTATATAATCTTTGCATTGTGTTCATTTCAGGCTTTGATTTGATACATTGTTTTCATTACTATCCGGCTCAGATCAGAATTGTTACTATCAATATTTAGAGATCCAACCATCTCCACAATTGGAATCTGCAGAATTGGTTTGAAATGCTCAGCACCATTTCAGTCCCGGCTCCCGGGACACAACTCCGCCCACAGTCTGCCTTGGGCCCGCCCAGTGACCACTCACTATACTGAACACCCTAAACTGCAGGGTTTGATGGTTCAATCTAGTGAGTGGGCAAAACCACCTGGTCACTGGGCAGGCCTAAGGCAGACTGTGGGTGGGGTTATGTGCTGGGATTATGCAGGGACCACCCACGCACAGCCCCCAATCATCCTAATGAATAATGTATCAGGGTACAATTGTGATCCCAGGACATGGCCCAGGACACATCATCATTTAGACTGAGGGTCAAGATGTGGGACTGTCCCAGCAAGTCCGGGACAGTTGACATCTATGGTCTTTATTTTATTTTTTTTTTCCTTACAAATCAAATATTTAATAGCTTGGTATAAGCTGCTGTCTGTTTCCGTCTCACATGTGAACTTTTCTAATCAGGTGGATGAAGCCAAGAAAGTCATTAAAGCCTACAAGGTGGAGGACATTGATGCAAACGGCGTGCACGTGGCGTGGCAGGTCCCCCAATACATCCTGCTGAGCGCCGGTGAGGTCATGTTCTCAGTCACCGGCTTAGACTTCTCCTACTCCCAGGTAATCACTGACAATGAGATAATAGGTCTCACCCTGCACCTGCTGGAAGGTACACATGGGGTAAAAGGGGGCACTCCACCCAGAACTGATAATTCCATGTATGATGGAGGGTTGAGGTGTCTCCTCTGTCTTGAAGGGACTCATTCGAACTAACTGAATGAAAGGGGTTGGGGGCCAGGGACTGTGAAGCTGGGGAGGAAAGAGCTAGATTAGATTCTTGGCACTGAAGGTGCTAAATGTTGACTTGTGACCTCTTTGTGTCTCCCGGCTCCCAGGCTCCAGCCAGTATGAAGTCCGTCCTCCAGGCCGGGTGGTTGCTCACTGTGGCTTTCGGTAACGTCATCGTGCTTATTGTAGCCCAGGCCGGATCCATGGAACAGGTAACGCTTATCAGTGAACTCTCAACTTGGATAAAAGTGTGAGGCCGGATGAGGATCAGGATTTGAGGCTAAAATTCCCATCTGTGCGTCTTCCAATCTGAAAACAAAACAGTGAATGTTTGACGACCAGTCATAAAGTAATACGATCACCGTGATTTCCCGCTAAAGCGATTTCCAATAATACCGCGCAAATGAAGCCTTCTGATGCCCATCTGTCCCACCTCTCGTTCCTTAGTCCCTCACTCTATGGTAGAGCAAAGCCACCAGTAGAATCCTTATATTGGACATACTCCCAAGCAGGACAAGATACTCAAGTGCCCAGGGTAAAGATGCAAAATCCCCCCCCACAAAAAAAAAAATTCTAGCACTAACCTGCACATTCCCCATCCCCCCCCCCCCCAAGCAAAAATTCCCTTTGTAAGCCAAAATTCTCCCCAAACAAAATTGCAAAACATATCCTTCCCTGCTGCAGTCCCCCCTACCAGCACAAATATTTGTACCTCCACCCCCCCAGGCCAATTCTCCTTCCCCACAAATCAAATCACCCCTCCTTGCACAAAATCCCCTCATCTCCCCTCCTAGCAAAAATCCTCCCACACAAATCCCCCCCCCCCCTACAATTCCCCTCTCCCCTAATCCCCCTTCCAGCACAACCCCCCCCCCCAATCACCTACCTAGTATTAATACTTTCTCCCCTTCAAACCCCTCCTCTCTCGAAGTATAAATCCTCTCCCCCCTCCAGATTTTCCCTCCTAGCACAAATCCCCCCCCCCTACAAATTCCCCCCAAATCACACCTCTAGCACTAACCCTCTCCCCCTGTGAAATACCCACTCCTAGCACTAATCCTCTCCTCTCTCTAAGCATAAATCCTCCAGATTTCCCCTCCTAGCACAAATCCCCCCCCTCCTACAAATTCACCCTCCTAGCACAAATCTCCCCCCTCTGATCCCCCCCCAGCACAAATCTTCTTCCACTATTCCCTTCCCCCAACACAAATCCTTTCTCACCTTCAAACCCCCCTACCTAGCACAAATCCCCCCCCCCCCAGGATTTCCTCTCCTAGCACAAATCCCCTTTCAAATCCACCCTCCTGACACAATTCCCTCCCCCCCCCCCCAAAATCACCTACCTAGCATTAAACCTTTCTCCCCTATAAATCCTCCCACCTAGCAGAAATCCCCCATCCTCCCCTCATTCCCCCCCAGCACAAATCCCCTTTCAAATCCACTCTCCTAGCACAAACCCCCTAGCACAAATCCTCTCCCCCAATCCCATCCCCAGCACAAATCCCTCTCCCCAAATCACACCTCTAGCACTAACCCTCTCCCCTCTGCAAATCCCCACTCCTAGCACTAATCCTTTCCCCTCTCTAAGCATAAATCATCTCCCCCTCAAGATTTCCCCTCCTAGCACAAATTCCCCTTCTTCCCCTCAACCCCCACTCCCAGCACGACCCCCCTCCTACAAATCCACCCTCCTAGCACAAATCTCCCCACCCCAGCAAAAATCTTCTTCCCCCATTTCCTTCCCCCAGCACTAATCCTTTCTCACCTTCAAATCCCCCCCACCTAGCACAAATCTCCCCCCCCCCCAAAAAAAAATTTCCTGTCCTAGCACAAATCCCCATCCTCCCCCTCATTCCACCCTCCCAGTGCAAATCCCCCTTCCAAGCACAAATCTCCTTTCAAATCCACCCTCCTAACAAAAGCATTAATCCCCCCCCCCCCAAATTACCTCCTAGCACAACTCCCCCCCCCCCCCAAGCACTAACCCCCCCTCCAAATCCTACCTTGTACCACTTAATCCTCTCCTCTCTCCCCCTTCTAGCACAAATACTCC